>VZQC01009858.1:126226-196106 GCA_009823505.1 Rhizomys pruinosus | reverse complement strand
ATGCATGGGTTTTGCAAATATGCGGATGCACATGTGTAAGTGTAAATGTATGCAGGTGCAGGTGATTGATGTCAGTAATCATCCTCCATCCTTCCTCCACCTTATTCATGGAGGGTCTCTCAATCAAAGCTAGACCTTGTGATAGGGCTATCTTGCTAGCCAGCTTGCTCTGGGGATCCTGTCTCCTCTGCTTTCTGAGGCATTCATCAGAGGGCTGTGATGCACACCTGACATTTATGTGGGTTTGGGCACACCAGTCCTCACACTTGCACAGCAAGTGCTTAACCACTGAGACATCTCCCCAGCCCAGTCACCAGATTTGTTCAAGAATGGGTTCTGAGTATTCATACTTGTTCTCTGTTGTTTTTTTTTTTTATGTTATTTTTAGTTCCTTTGTTGGTCTTGAGTTTTTGAGACTAAGCCTCAGAAGACTAAGGTCTTGCCTTATTTTTTTTCTAAGTTAATTTTTATTGAGTGCATTTCACACATTTCTTAATCAAACTGAGACTCATTCCCCCATCCATGCCCACTCCTTATGTCCCCCAGCCCCCCTGCCAGAGCTCATGGATTCTGTCATATATGTTAAGTCCTGTCTTGCATCCTTTTCTCAGTCTTTTATAACCTTTCCAATGCACAAGTTTAGTTTACTGTTTTGGTCAGTTCTTTGAATAGGTTTTTCTCTCTCTTTTTTTGTTCCCTTTAATTTTATGTTACAAAATATGCATATATATATTCCACACATAAATCAAAATTACAAATTCTGAAAATAAACTATAGGTTAATTCCTAAACACATTTAGAGATTCACATTTTAATAGTAAATTTGCATGCAGGTAAAAAGATGTGTAACTTTACATTTTTTTTTTTAGAATATGAATACATATCTTCCATCTATATATGGTAATTACAATGTGTGAATACAAGTGATAGGACAATTCTAGAGCCCATTAAGAGATTCACATTGGAATAGCACAGTTGCTTTCAGATACAATGAAATTAATAAAGGTGCTCAGTTTGCCTGCCAACTGGAGATTTGGTGTTAGCATCCACAAATGAGGGAGGCCATTCACCTCCCCCTCCCCCCCGGGACTGTGTTACTTCACTTAGCATAATGGCTTCCAGTTCCATCCATTTACCAGCAAAGCTCATGATGTCTTCTTTCTTTACCGCTGCATAGAACTCCATTGTGTAGATGCACCACATTTTTGTTATCCAGTCATCAGTTGAGGGGCATTTGGGTTGGTTCCAGCTCTTTGCTATTGTGAAGAGAGCTGCAATAAACATAGCTGTGCATGTATATTTGCAGTAGGATGAGTCTTGTGGGTATATACCCAGGAGTGGTATGGCTGGGTCAGGTGGTAGGCTCATTTTGAGTTTTTTAAGGGTTCTCTGCACTGCTTTCCACAGTGGTTGTATGAGTTTACCTTCCCACCAGCAATGGATGAGTGTTCCCCTTTCCCCACAACCTCTCCAGCATTTGGTATCTTTTGTTTTCTTGATCTTGGCTAGTCTTATTGGAGTGAGATACCTTAGTGTGGTTTTAATTTACATTTCCTTAATTATTTTTTTTATTTTTTAAAAATTTATTTTATTTTATTTTATTTATTTCTGTATGTGTATGAATGTACTGTCTGCATGCAAGTTTGTGCACCCGTGTCGTGCAATGCCGCGGAGGTCAGAAGACGGTCTCGGATTCCCCTGGAACTGGAGTTCTCCTGGAATTGGAGTTTCAGACGGTTCTCGGCCACCATGTGGGTGCTGGGGATCGAATCCGGGTCCTCTGTAAGAGCGGTCGGCGCTCTTAACCGCTAGGCCATCTCTCCAGCCCCCATTTCCTTAATTATTAACGATGTTGAACACTTTTTAAGATGTTTCTCAGCTATCTTTACTTCCTTACTGGTGAAGTCTCTGTTCATCTCTTTACTCCATCCTTTGAGTAGGTCATTTGTTTTCTTCTTTTTTTAAGTAGTTTATATATTCTGGATGTTAATGCTCTGTCAGATGTATCAATGGTGAAGGTTTCCTTCCACTCTGTGGGTTTTCTCTTTACTTCCTTGATTGTTTTAGCTGTACAAAAGCTTTTGAGTTTGATGAGGTCCCACTTGTCAGCTGTTGTCCTTATTTCCTGTGCAGCTGCTGTTTGATTTAGAAAGTCTTTTCCTACTCTTCAATATAGTGCTTGAAATGCTTGCTAGGGCAATAAGGTGAGAAAGCAAAATTAAAGGAGTACTAATTGGAAAAGAGGAAGTAAAACTATTCCTTTTTGTAGATGATATGATAGTTTACCTAAGGGATGCTAAAAACTCCACCAGAAAGAAAACTCTTAGAAACGATTAAAAGTTTCAGTAAAGTGGTAGGATACAAAATAAATCTAGAAAAATCAGTAGCCATGGGGCTGGAGAGATGGCCTAATTGTTAAGGGCACCAACTGCTCTTGCAGAGGACCCAGGTTCAATCCCCAGCACCCACATGGCGGCTGAGAGCCGTCTTTAACTCCAGTTCCAGGGGAATCCGATGACCTCTTCTGACCTCCACAGCATTGCATGACAGGGCTGCAGAGACCTGCATGCAGACAGTACGTTCATACACATAAAGAAAACCTGAAAATAAAAAAAGAAAGAAAAATCAACAGGTAAAAATACTCAGGGAAATGGGCTGGAGAGATGGGTTGATGTTCTTGCAGAGGACCCTGGTTCAATTTCCAATACCAACATGGTGGCTAACAAGTCTGTAACTTTAGTTCAGGGGCACCTGACACCTTCCTCTGACCTCTATGAGCATTGGAAGACACGAGTGCACATCCATACATGCAGGCAGTACATTCATACACGTAAAAAAAGAATAATAGAATAATATTTTTGGTCTTTTTTGAGACAGGGTCTCCCTGTAGCCCCAGCTGGCCTGGAACTCGCTCTGTAAACCAGGCTGGCCTTGAACTCACAGAGATCTGCCTCCTCTGCCTCCGAAGTGCTCAGAAGAATATTTTTTTATTTTTTACTTTTTGTTTTCTTTTGGTATTAAAATAAAATAAAATAATAAAATAAAAAAGAAAGTTTATATTCCAACTCTTCCTTGCTGGATTTTCAGAAAAGCCTAAGGAGCAAGAAAGAAACCAGTAGTTCTCAATTTTGTTCCCAAAGTAACTTATCTGGAATTCTTGTGTTTGTGCCTATGCATGTGTGAGTGTGAGCGTGTGTGTGGTATACGTGTATGCATATGTGTGTGCAGGTTCATACACCTGTGTATGCACATGTGGAGGGCAGACATCGGTGATGGCTATCTTCCTCTACTGACCACCACCTAATATTAGAAGTCAAGGTCTGTCACTAAACCTGGAGTTCACCTCTGGCTAGACTGGCTGGCCAGCCAGCCCCCTGGACCCTGCTGTTTCTCTTTCTCAGTGTTGGCATAATAGGTGTGTGCTCTCATGGCTACAGTTACTGAGGATACAAACTCTGCTCTGCATTTTGCATAGCAAGCAATTTGTCCACTGGGCCATCTCCTCAATATCCAGAATTTCCAGTCTTAAATATCCTAACAAGTAATATTCTCAACCACTTAAACTAAAACTCCTGGGTGTGGAATGTGTATTTTTTCTTTTGGTCTTTTTGAGACAGGGTCTCCCTTTAGTCCCAGCTGGTCAGAGATCTGCCTGCCTCTGCCTCCCGAGTGCTAGGATTAAAGGTGTACACCACCACACCCATCTGGGATGTGTATTTTTTTTTATTTTTTAATTTTTTATTTATTCTTTATATGTATGAATGTACTGTCTGCATGCAGGTCTCTGCACCCATGTCATGCAATGCAGCGGAGGTCAGAAGAGGGCATCGGATTCCCCTGGAACTGGAGTTAAAGACGGTTCTCAGCCTCCATGTGGGTGCTGGGGATCGAACCCGGGTCCTCTGCAAGAGTAGTTGGTGCTCTTAACCGCTAGGCCATCTCTCCAGCCCCTGTATTTTTTGTGTCCACAAGTAATACTTTTTGTGCAGCCAACTTCAAGAACCATAGAACCAGAAGCTTCCTCTCTATGCAATCAGTCCTTAAAGACTGACTTAAAATATGCAGGGATTGCCAAGGCAGCTCTCCCCTATCACAGTCACCTGCTGACTGTCTTTAGCTGTCATTTCCCTCCAAGATTCCATCCTCTTAGTGTTGATTTTCACCAGACATCTATGATGAGGGCACTGCTGTGGAATGCAAAGCAGTGACCTGTTGCTGGCCTGTAAGTCACTACTTTCTAAAACTGAAGCCTGATACACTCTGAGATACATAAGACATCATGTGTTGTTCCAAATTGTATCCTCTACACTGCAATATAGACAGTACTCAATAGAGGCTAAAGAAATGGCTCCGTAAGAAAAGTGCTTACCACAGAAGCCTGTCTCAGTACACAAGGTGGAAGAGGATCAAGGAAGCCATATGATAGCAACATTTCCATATGCATATGTACACACATATGTGTACACACATGAACACTCGTATACATACACAGGTACTTTACACACATACACATAGAAAGAAAGAGAAGGGGAGAGAGAAAGAGAGAATATTCAACAAAAAAGTAGGCTATGCTGGTAAATGTCTGTGATGCCAGCACTCAGAAAATTGAGGAAGGAGAATGAAGAATCCAAGGCTATCCTCAGCTCCATGCAACTTGGAGGCTAGCCTGGGTAACAGGAGACCCTGTCTCAAAGGTTAGAAAAGGAGAAAGAGGGATAGGAAGAGAAAGGAAGGAAAGAAGTCAGTGAAAAAAGAAGAAATGAGAAAGAAAAACAAAGAAAAGAAAGGAAGGAAGGAAGGAAGGAAGGAAGGAAGGAAGGAAGGAAGGAAGAAGTAAAGAAAGGGAGAAAGGAAGGGAGAAAGGAAGGGAGAAAGAAAGGAGGGAAGAAAAGTATTCAAGCAATGTTCAATGATCACTTTAGCAAATAACATTCCATTGACTGTCTACAAATACTGAAAATATGCTTTGTGATGCGAAGAAAAGAAGCAGGTGGAAACAAGAGTGATTTCTGAGCCAATTAGCAATTTAGAATGACTAACAACTTAAAACCACGGAGAAGGAACAGCAGCGCTGTGTTTGTTACCTGATATCCCCAGATCACAGACTGCTAAATTGATAGTCATTATTTCAGCAGGTCTCAACTTCTTCTTGCGTCTAAAAGACATATAAAGGACATACCCATTTCCAAATGTGGACAGAATCCCTACAAAGAAAAATAAAAATCCCATTGTTAAAATAAGAATTAGGGTTCACTTGCATATGAACCACTTCTCAATTTCATAAATGGATACCATAGATTTAGAGGGTAATGAGAGGACACTAAATAAAAATCTAAATTAAGAAGATGAAATAAAAAGCATGAATTGTGAGTGACAGGCGAGGAATGGGTTGCCTCAAAGGGATAGAAGTTAGGGAGTAAAAGACTGAACTTACCCAGATAATGGAACCGATAACTTCCCGGTTAGGCTCAGGAGGGTGTGGGAATCCCAATGGTCAGTTCTTGTACCGGCCCCCAGGGTAGAGTATTTTCCTCAGCCATTTTTTATGAATTATTAGCTTTATAGAACTCCCTCCCTTGGATAAGTGGGATCAACCCTTCAACTACTAATAAATCCTGAAGGTGATGCCAACCAACAGAATTGACTCCAGTGTCACTCTGGGCTCCTAACAAAGCACCAGCATGCAGGGCAGGTGTGGTCAGAGATGGATGTTGTGATCCCTTTCAAGGAAGCAATCTTCCCCTGGACACAGGTCTAGGATGTGGCCTCCTGAGGTAGTATGGACCCTAGGTGTCTGGAAGACAGGATGCCTTCAACTACTACTGGACTAGGTATGGAGGGCAAGTGTGTAACAATTGGTAACATGGGCACTCCCCCTCCCACCAAGGGGAGAGAAAGTGACCCTCAACCCACCAGACCTGCCAACAATGGCAAACATGTGTTCCCACGTTGTAATATTCTTTTATTAATGACTATTTGGCTTTGGTATTACAATGAAACTGTTCAAAAGTTCTTACAAGCCCAGATAAATCCAAAAAAGACCCAATATCTACTGACTGTATTGAAGAAAAGAATACACCTACTTCCATAGCTTAACATGTAGAGTAGACTTCCTCAGGAATTCTTGCTTCATAGTGTAGCTGTGTATAAATGAGAATCTGGTACAGCTGCCTTTAGTAGTAAGGAATAAGGAGAGTATTAACAGGAGAAACCCAGAGTTTTCCATTTTAATTTCTATTTTAATTTCTCCACCACAATTCATTTGGGGCCAAGGAAAGAAATGTGTGTCTCCACTGATGGTATGAAACCACCAGGATCTGACTGCATCGTGCTCCTCGGGAAATCATGACTCTCTGGAGTCAGAGAAGCTTGATGGTTCATTAAAGCCTCTTTAGATTTCTTGAAGCAAAAGAGGAGAAAAATTGAACAGATTGTGGAGTCTTAGAGCAAACCAGCGAAAATGAGACTCATGTCTCATCATAGGAAACCATCTAGCCAGGCACACTGGGAGACAGTAAAGGGTGAAAACACGGCTCAAAAATAATAAAGCAAATTCTATCTATGTCATGTCCAAAAAGATTAAAAACAGTAAGTATTCACATGCAGTCAATACACAGAGTTAATCTAACACCCTTTGCCTGTCAACGGCTTTTTTGAGAATAGGTTTTCTTACTTTTGTTTCCTTAAATTTTTACTGACCCTGTTTCATAGGGTTTCAATCAGTGTCCAATCATGATTTTTAAAAATAGTCAACTCTGTTCGATGCATGTCTCATTAATTCCACAAGCAACCTTGTCTGTAGATGAGTGTTAAGAGAAATAAAATTTATTTTTAACACTAGTTAAATGAAAACAAGACTAAGAAGATAGAGACTATGGGGGTGGACAGTTTTAGATCATCAAAATACTGTATCTTTTGCAAATAGGGGCCAAACCTCCTATGTAGGCGTTAATCAAGTAGGTGTTTGCACGGAAGTGTGGAGACTGGAAAATGGGTCTCAAGTGTGTTTCTCCTGCATTCCAAACTTGGGTTTATATTTTCATTCTTTGGTTTCCCCTAAGAGTCCTAGTATTTAACAAATGTGACCAAGAATGTCCTTTATTCCACTCTAGCTTCTTAAAGGGAATCTGGACAAGTCCACCCTACTAGAAGATGACAACCAGACACAGACTCAACCCCAGACCTGGGCCTAGGATGAGTCAGAGCCCTTCCAGATCACCCTTGCCTCATCCCAAACAGCTGTTCAGTGACGGGTTTGTCTCTGCCACCACCTCCCTTATTCACTTGACACTCCCTTCACTTGGGAACTCTTTTGAGACCTGATTTTCAAGCTCAATCCCAACACTTAAATATGATTGTGATCTCCCCCTCCAACCCAACACATATCAAGTGAGAACTTCTCTGCCTTTCCTCACTGAGCCTGGTTGCCTCTCATGCTCAAACCCTATGCTAAGAGGGGACTGGACTAACCGTCCTCCCTGTGTGACATTGTCTAGAGAAATCTGTCTGGTTAAAGATGCTGTATTCAATTCATTCCTTGCAATTGACTGAGATAATTTCGATTCAACTTATGAGCTGCTTACTTGTCTGCCTTTTCTAATCACTGAGTTTTATAAAAATCCAATATAGATTTCCCTCTGGGACAATGTATCCCAGCAGAATGCTTAGCATTTTATTTATGCTCTATTTCCCAGCTGCTTAAGAAAAGAGAAGAGAGAGTGCTTCATAGATTTGTGTTTGAAAAGATAAATTTAAATTAAATGAAAATTAGTAAAAATGCTCACAATAAGTACAAGGACCCAGGGAATTATTTTGCAACAGAATATCTGATTCAATCTCATAAATTCTTTTTGCCCCAAGCACTGACCATAGAGGGATCTCGAGAATTTTCTAATGAGTTTTTCTAATTTCAGAAATTATATGAAATTCTTCACCAGTAATAAACAGATGAGAGAGGGGAAGAGAGAGAAAAAAGGGAGGAAGAAAGAGAGAAACAAAGGAAAAATAAAGAAATTGAGAAAAAAGGCTTGAACCAATGTCTGAAAATATTAGAGACGGACAAACCTAAAGATATAACCCACCTGTACACTGGTCGCCCAAATTTATAATAGCAACTTTAAATTTAAGAAACATTATTATCTACATTAATGTAGTCCAACAGAATATAATGTGAACCAGAAGTGTGAGCCAAATATATATTTTTCTGGTAGCCATATGAAGCAAAATGAAAATCACATAGGTAAATAGACTTTAACAATTTAATACTTAATCTAATATTTTGAAAAGATGGTTCTTTCCACAAGTATTTGGTTTTTCAAATGATTATGAGATATTTTTAATGATTTTCAGGTACTAAGATTTCAGTATGAGGTATTTTTGCTGCAGCACATTCATTTGGAAGTTCATATGCTCAGAAGCCATGTGTGCCTGCTCATTGGGATAATGCAGCATTAAGCAGATGCAGCCCTGTGTACATGATGCACAAGAATCTTTCTACCCTAGGCTGAATTCCATCTATCACCAATATAATTTCCATCTTAGCCGTGCTGACGTGATGAAACTTTTAACACAGTGCATCTACTATCACTGTTATTTATACTGGGCCAGGGTTTCCTCAAATATGAAGAGAAGAAGCTGAATTGGATAATTTCTAAGGTCCATTCTTTTAAAACAGAAATATATTCATCATTATTATTTTTTTATGTACAGAAGGCAAATCTTGCCAAGTAAGCAAAATGAAATAGTCTCAAGATAAATAATTCACTGTGAAAGATTTTGGGATTATAAGTGGAACAGTTATCCCTAATAATGACAAAAACAGTGGGTTTTATGAAACATTTACTGAATTTTTCCCACCTTCCCCATTTCCAATAAAATATCCCGATAAGTATCAGAATCGCTTATGCCAAATCAGCACAGCCTATGAACTTTCTCAATGTAGCTGCTGACACAGAAGAATCGTGGAAACTTACCAATTACTGTTAGGTAAAAGCCAGCCACTAAATCCGCTTCCCAGGAAAGTTTGGAAGCAAATGGGTCCTCATCTCCAAGATAGTGTGGCAGAGGCTCATCCTGGGGCAGGGCAGTGTGGTTTAAAGCCATTCTCTTCTCAAGCCACCAGGGGGTCTGTAAAGCAAATCAGTAGATAATCTGAGCAGACCAAAATAAGTCACTTTGAATCACCACATAAATCTGCTTCCTCCTAGAAAATAAAAAAGCAATTTCTCAGGGTCCACAGATGATTCTCTGGTTAGTGAGGAGCAAAAAGTTTAGCATTTTTCTAGCATTTTTCTTAATCTAAATATGCCAATCAATACTCGAGTTTGCAAGTGGCAGATTAGCCAAGCCTGCTCACTCCCTTCCTCTCCCACTGACCCTTCTCATACCTCAAGTGTAAGGTTGAAGGTCAGTCTGTTCTGCTGCTCTTTAGCAAGTTTTGTATAAGATCTGAACCAAGAAAAGATACTGTATGAATGATGGCACTACTGTATATTATTTAACGTGTCAGGCTACAGCATTGTATGGTGAGTCAAAACTTCTCCATTCCCTCTGTGTTGGTGAGCTGTAGAGATTTCCTAAGGGAAGAAATAGAGCATTCAGTACAAAGTAACATGGTGATTCACTAACCGAAGCCTGGAGTTTGTCAGGGTTATCCTAAAAGTTGGGGCCGTCCATGGATGCAGAAAGGACATATCAGCCCCCTTCCCTGGCTGAGGAGCTCTGGACAGTTGACAACTACTAGAGGAAGAACAAAGCTGTTTTCTTTATGGTGAGGCCCCGGGAAGTTGCCATGCTCCATTGGATGGGCTTACAGAAATGGTCAGCATTAATTATACTCCATGGGTTTATTGCATTAAACAAAGAAGACAATGATGGGAGAGATCCAGGAGAAGTTAGAGATGTTGAGTGAGAAGAACAGAATCAAAATACGTGATACACGTGTATGAAATGCCCAAAGAATACATTTTAAAACATATATACATGTATTCTTTTTAATGTGGTGCCTCTTGTAAAGAACTCAGTTTTGATTGTAACAAACAAGCATCAGCATCAGGAAGACCCAGACATTTTTAAAGCAGAACGTAGCTTCCATATTTCCCATGTCTACCCTGCAAGTCCAGGATAAAAGCCCGAGCCATGGGGAGCTCCTCAAACACGAAGGTCTTTGTGCTACTTGTTTTGAATTTGGATATTGAAAGCTTTACAAAAAAGCCTATAACAGGCAACTTGCCAAAAAAAAAAAAAAAAAAAAAAAAACACAAAAAAAAAAAACAAAAAAAAAAAAACAAAAAAAAAAAAAAAAAAAAAAAAAAAAAACGGCCACGCCCCCACGCTGCTGCCCTCCTAAGGGAAAAATCAGGTGCTTTTCCAGAGGTAAAGCATGCTGCAGGCATCAAGACTTCACGGTTTGCTTGGTTGGTATTACATGCTATTAGAGGAAGCAGATGCTAATTGGGATGTTTCACCTTGGAACTTGCTCATTTTAAACTGAACCAGTAGATGTCACTGATCAGCCCTTTGGGATTGTGAAGCATCACCTGTCAGCCCACAAGCGGAACACAAGAGTTGTTTGCCTCACAGCAGGTTACAGGCAATCAGTAGATATCAAAAGCTGAATCCAGTCTTCTATGAAGAGGACAGATTTAACCCCTTGTGACACAATTTACAGCCCACATAGGGCTTTCAATGGTTAGCAGTATTTGACAGAAGCTCTTATCTACCTCCACCTGCAGTTTGAGGAGAGTCCCTTGTAGTTATTATGCATTCCAATTCCTTGTCTCTGGAAGCTAGGGAGAGCTGTGTAGAAACCTATGGCTGCCAAGCCCCCTCCATCTCAAGCCCTGCCCCATGTGAAAGTATATCTTTATCTTTTAACCTCCCCATTCTGGTAAGTTCTCACATCACAAAGTTGCCATCTTCTAGGGCTGTCTGGTCCTTTAGGGTCAGAATCATAAGATGAGGGCTGAGTCAGGTTCAGAACTCTCCCAATGATCTTTTTTATGCTTTTATTGATGTTCTGTGTATTTCAGACATCGTTTCTCAGTTCAGTTTAGACATATTCCCCTTTCCCTTTCCCCCACCCCACCCCAGATCATGCATTCTGCCATAACTATCCTGCATTTTTCTCTCAGTCTTTTTTATGTTTAGGAGTTCACAATTTTCCTCCTTTAATTTTATATTACTCTAAAATATGCATATACTTTCCACTCATATACAGTAATTACAGAGTCTGAGAGTAAGTGGTGTGGAGATTTACATTATATCAACATAGTTGCTCCCTGATCTGTATCCACTTCTGCAAAATCCAAGTATCTTCCTCACTTTTCATACTTCCTGAGAGAACAATAATATAATGACTTTTCATTTTTCCATTTTTTCATGTGTGTCTATGTGGTGCGTGCATTTGTGTGTGTTCATGTTTCCATGTACGTGGGCACATCTGAGGTTAATGTTGAGAATCCTCTTCAATTATTGTTCCTCTTTATTCATTGAGAAAGGGTCTTGCAATCAAACTCAGAGCTCACAGATAAGTCTAGTCTTATTGGCTAGCTCTAGAGATCCCATCTCCACCTTCCAGGACTAAAATTACAGATGAGCCACCATGATCCTCTGGCATTTTCCATGACTTTCTAAAGATAAAACTCTGGATCGCACACTTTCAGGGCAGGTGTTTTAAGCACTTAGCCATCTCCCCAGCTCCAGGATAATGGATTTGAAAGCAAATTATACACAGGGGCAGAGAGTCCTATCTAGTTTTCACATGCCAAAATACTTGCTTGTCCCAAACTTACCCATTCCATCAAGACATACATAATCAAGGTATAATGGATTTCTTCAGGGTCCTGTGCAGACATACTTTTCTGCACATCATTAATTCAAGTATCTATTTGGCATCTACTATGAACCCAGGACTGTGCAATAGGACAAGAGGGTACAGCACATTACATACAGAAATGAAAACTTGTCTGGTTTTAGACAATAATTTCCTTAAGCAAAGAAGTAAATTATGTTATCTGTGAAATTAGACTCTGTATGTATGAAATATTAAGAATTGCCCTTCCTATATATCTAGAGGTACTCAGATCCTGTGCAGCCTGAGACTCAATATGTCATAATGAGTCACAAGTGGAACTACAACTACACAAGAGACTTTAATGAGCCATGAGAACAATGGAGATTACTTTCACTGGGAGAATGGCATGTGCTAAGATGTGGAGGCAAAAGGAAGCAGACATGTGTAAGGGATGGAGGAAGATGGGTTTTGTAGGAGGTGGGGATGGTGAGAAAGGAGGGCCACCTTCAGTCAGAAAAATGAGACCTAGGATCTTTCAAATGCCTACCTGAAGACCTGCTTTTGACAAGTCGTAGGAGAGCTTTGTTTCTTCCCAGATCCACAGATTAAATTCATACTGTTATTCAAGTTTGGCAATAATATATTTTGAGTCTTTTCCAAGGCACAATTACTTTCCTAAGGCAGAGTGAATGAAAGCGAGCCTGAGATATGTTCCTACCGAAAAACCTGTCATCACACACTATAAGCTCACTTTGAACCATATGCTTTGCTCATATATTTCCTATATGTGATGTCGGGTCCCTTTCTTCCAGTCTATTCAAATTCCACTCAAACTTTGGACCTCTGTTCATAGTCTATATCTTTCAAAAGACAAAGAGGGCTGCTTCAATTGTTACTTGAATAAAGAATTACCTAAAGTATTCCTGGAACACTTAAAGATACTGAATGTCCTTTATTCCTATTATCTCCCTACACTTGTCTAGAATTACTTGGAATCCATGAAGAAAGAAGTTAAAGAAACAGAGAAGGTATGACATCATTGTCCTTCCTTCCCATGGTGTAGACTCAGACTTTTTATTCAAAGCAAGCTATAGCAATGTGAGCTTCATGAGTATTTCTGCAGATTAACCAAACAGTACCACTTACAATAAGTGTAATATAGCGTCATGGATATATTTGTTCAGAAATCTGTTTCAGAAAATTCCTTTTTCAATACTGAATGGATCTGAGTTGCTTCACTGTATAAATAAAATAATTCCTTCATCTGTTTCCTTTTCTCTTTTTGCTCCAACTGTGGATGAGGACTCCCTATGGTCCATGATGCCCTTTCTATCTTCCCCATTTCAATTCTCTCATCACTGTGTCCCTCAGGTCTCTAGAGTGGCATCCTTTGTTCTGATCTCATGGTCAACCAGTGGCATATCTGAGTTACAGACCCTTTTTGACTCGTTATAGGTTGTCGTTGTTGGCCTGATGTTCTGTTTGTTCTTTGGATACTACGTTCTGGTCAAAACTTCCGGATACTGTGATATCTACAAATCATCACCAACTATCCAGTTTAACAAATTCTGTAACCATGGAAACTTTCTTTTCTTGACAAATATTTCATGAAGGACAATACATCTGAGCAGATAATGTTCCATGGGGCTTGCATTAAAGAACAAAGAATTGACACATGATTAGAAGCTCCAGAAGTCTACTTTATCTATAAGAAACAATGTTGAACTTAAAGAAGGGAGCTTTGAGTTGTAGCACTGCTACAAAACGCTACCAGTGCTTCTTTGCAGGAGTTAAATGTTTCAGGGAAGCTGTGCAAGAAGTATCATTTTCTAAGAGAGAATAAAATAAATGGCTTCATAAGAGTCCCCTGAATTTATGATCCTGTGAAAAGTTATAAATTACACCCCTTGCTGCAAATTATGGGATGATTCATATTAGCAAAATCCTTTAAGCAATAAAATATACTCCACTGCTGCAGCTGTGCTAATCAGTGACCCTTTGACCATAAAAATGCTTCCTGACACTTTTCTCATAACATCTCATTACAGAAAAAGTTGAAAACATCTCAACTCTTCATCATGCATAAAAGTTTTAAATACCTTTTGAGTTACTACAATAAATTTGAAAAATGTCTTCTATCCTCTGTAGATCCATATTGGAAATCAGGAGAGAACTTGAAGCACAGCCAGGCCTAATTCTCATGTCCAAACTGCAGAGACTTACAAATTGGTTTGGTAGCAGATAGGAGAAAGAAAAATTCAAAGAGTCACTTCCAAAGAGGAAAAACACAAGTTAGCACCAAGGAAAAGAATCCAGTTCTGTTCAGCTTTATCAAGACATAAGTTATCTTTCCTCTGACCTCCTAGATGTCCCCTGGTTTCAAACAAGAAACAATAAACAGCATGGATAGATACTATAAATACTCAGTTATGCAAATTCTGTGGCAGTATCCTGCCCTGAATGGTTTTTCCACTGGTCTGCTCTGGCCCCACAAACTTTTGGGTTATTCTTCTTCTAAAGGCAATATCGTCACAAAATTTCCATCTAAGAAAAAGTTATCTGAGAACAGGACATTTGAACCCATCAACAACTGTGAAAACGTTATCATAAAAAGTTTATGAAGCTAATCACAGAAGCCGACCAACCTGAAAAGAAGCATAACCCAGATTCTAACGGTCAGAACAGAGCAGAGGTAAGTGGAAATGACACTATCCCTGGGTATCCCTGAGGAAACAATAAATAAAAAAGAAGTCAACAAATAAAAGAAGTCAACAAATAAAAAAGCCGACAACCAGAGACAGTTTGTCAAAGAAAGATGAGCAGCAAATTTGAAATACTCAAGCTCCAAGGGTAAAATTTGCTGAGTGATAAGCCTGATTCATTAGGCTATTTTGCATAGGTTTTTGTCAAGTGGGTGTATACCTATTTTTTTCCTGTTATTGTAAAGGATTACCACAATAAGCCAACAAAAAAAGTGCTGTGGTCAGGTTCATCTTTATGTAAACTCCAGAACTGTGTGTCCTGTCTAAGTCCTGGTAATCTATGGTTTGGAGCTAGCAGGTCGGAAACAAATTTCTTTTTCCCTTTCCCCCAACTTCAGTGAATCAGCCGCCGTGGGTTATGATCACACAGGAATGAGTTTATATAAGACCAGAAGATATGAAGCATTTATTCTAGTCTCTCTCATTTCCCCTTCAATTTCAAGCTGGGATTTCCCCATTTGACCATCACAATTGTTCCAGACATTTGTCCTTTCCTATCAAAATCATCCCTTCAAAGGTGAGCTGAGCTTTTTTTTGCTGTAGTCAGGTGGTGTTAATACAATTCATGGGGAAAACACTAAGTATCACTAAATATTGTAAGTGGGAAAAAAAAGCATAGAGAAATATAGAAGTATACACACCAAAGGACTAAAAATGGATTCCTACTTTATAAAAATATATACATATATTTCAATAACATAGTTACTCTATGTAGTTTAATGGTAGAAGAAATTCTTTACATTTTATTCAGAAAGGAGGGTTCTTAATAATACCAGCATTTTCCACTTATCTACCAATGTTATATTAATTTTTAAATATTGATTACCTACATTTTAAACAAAAGATTTGTTAGAGACTATATGAGTGATGTGTTTAAACCATCAATTTATGCATTCATATAAATATATGTTTATTGTACCTAATATGCAGGCCCCTATGTATCCTAAACTTTCCTTGAGAATTTGCCATTCATGTGGTGCTTCACAAGACCTTAAAGGGATTTTTTTTTCTTCAAGGAACCTTCTCAGAGCCCTGTAATGTTATCATCCAGGCATCAGCTCATATCTGTGATCTTTATGTCAAACAGCACTGTCTTAGATGGATGTCAACCACAGACACAGACCTCAGGTAACATAATGAGGTTTCCTCCCTAATATCTGTGTCTGTGTCTTTTGTTGCTCCCCATGCTATAAACTCAATAATCTGAAGTCAACTTTTAATGACTTTTTCTGTGTGAGCATCTGTGGGCGCTTACTATATGGCTGAAGATATAGTAAGACCAATAGTGTGCTAACTGCTGCACATCAAGAATCCGTATTCTGTGAAAAGGCTGGGCTTATTTTGGCACATACAGGGATGTAGTTTGTTCCTTATACACAATAAAAGCAACCAGAAAAGCCAGACCACATGCAAAGCAGAAATCAAGAAGAAAATACTTTGTGGTAACCTTTATCTGTGAGAAAGTGCTAATGAGATCTTTGCAAAATGTTCACAGCCAGGAAGAAAACCAGAAATTGGCTGAGGCTGGCTATCACACAAGACATGCATATGCACTTTTTTTGTTTTGTTTTGTTTTGGTCTTTTCCAGACAGGGTCTCCCTGTAGCCCCAGCTGTCCTGGAATTCACTCTGTAGACCAGGCTGGCCTTGAACTCACAAAGATCCGCCTGCCTCTGCCTCCCGAGTGCTAGGATTAAAGGCGTGCACCACCACGCCCGGCCTGCATATGCACTTTTCTAATTCCATCTGTGTGGTACAATATGAAAGCAGAATTATCAAATAAAACAGTAGCAATTTTTTCAACACAACTGAAGATGAAATATGGTAGAAAATGTGGGGCAGAAGAAAAAAGAAACAAGGGGAGAAGACAGAAGAAGGAAAGGAAAAATATCTCTGTACATAGCCAAGCCAGCGACAGAACAATCAATATCTTCTAACCCATGTGAAAAATAGGGCAGAGTAATTTGTTGAGAATAATAGCTTTTATGTCAATTTATTTCTGTTTCAGCTTGAAGCAAATTGATGTCTCAGGTAACAAGCAGTAACGAGATCTACTTGAATATTTTAGATTGCTAGTACTGTTCTAAACTATTGTCTCTATAACCACTACTTACTTCATCCACCTTCTCCTCTGAAATTCTAAATAGCAGCTTTCAGATTAATTTAATCCCACATTGTCTCCAAAGAACAACTTCTCCCACACAAACTCTCCAATGTGCAAATGTTATATAACAATTATTTGTCTTCTGTAAGTTTTATTCACAGAATGAGTGGGACTTCTGGCTCAAGCACCAGACAATGCTGTCCACCCCAGCATAGCATCTGTTCTCTAGTTCTCTTTCTCCTGGAGAATATTCTATCCATTCAGAGCCACAAGCCATCAAACAACCCAAACCTCTGCAGGCAGCAGTGACAGCATTTGGCCTAAGACTGTCTCAAGAGCACACAGGAAACTGCAAACCCCAAGGAAGCAGCTAGAACATTAAAATTTCCAGCAGCGCATCAAGGAATACTAGACCTGAGAGTCCTCAGACAGCAAGCAGCTTTTGACACTGAACTTCACTGTGGACATCTCATCTTCTCCTCAGCCTTCAAATAGTGTCAAAAGAAACTTGAGGGGAGAAAATAAAGCTTTGAAGAAATAGCCAGAAATTCCTTCCTTTACTTCTCAATTTCAAATGTTCCAGCTCTGAGCTCACAGATCTGTGCAGATTATAGAGCTATGATTTATAGCTCCAAGCTATTATTATTATTTTATCACTATTATTTCCAAAACTTTAAATAGTAGTTGCTAAAACACAATCAAAATTGATAATAACATCAGTTAATTAAAGGGCACATGTGAAAATTTCAGCAATAAAATTTGTTCATTCCTTCTAGAAAATAAGGTAAACCATTCAAGGTTTAAAAAGAAAATACTGGGAGGAACGAATAGACTAAATACTTATTTACTTGGTCAATGAAGCAGAATGATTCAGGAAAATATCGGAAACTGCAATTTTCTTCATTATTTTACTGCTGGGTTCCTTCCTAGCTTTGTTTCTGATCTGAAATGCCATTTATTAGATGTCATTTGTGTAACTTGGTGGCCATGAACTTAGGCCAAACTCAACAAGAAAAAACACATAGACTTCTTCAATTCCACATTAGTATTCAGATTAAAGGCTCTGAACAGTCTCTACTTGTTTCTGGTCTTAACCTCGAAGAAGTGGAAAGGAGGACCACCCGCCCCCCAAAAATTGAATTCAAGGCACTCTTTTTGCACCACAAATCACACCTAGCTGTCCTCATCAGCCCCACTAACTGACCATTCCACTTCAAGTCTGATTTTCTAGACAGTAGGTATTAGACTGTCGTGTCTCGGCTGTTTCACCCCTTTGTTAGAACTCACCGACTGAAAGGCCTGCCAAAACCAGAAGTTTCTTTCCCGAGCTTCTGCCTGGGTCTGCTCAGTGAGCCACGTCTTTTTATTGGTTCTTTCCAAAACAACTCTCTGGTTCTTTGCACCTCCGCTGATTTTAAACATTATCGAATGAAAGGGCTCTCCCCACCCCTCGGCTGAAAGGACCAATCACATCTTTGGGGAAAAAATACGATCTCGTCTTATTGAATTATGAGGAGAGATGCAATTTTTGGAAGCTTAATTTATCGGTGATTAAAAAGCAGCAGCAGCTCCTTGGCCCTTATATTGATCAAAAACGGAATAATGCTCTCACCTGGCTGTACTTTAAGACACCATACACGTGTTCTTTTCTTTTCCGATTTTAAAGCCTATGAATAATCTTTAAAATACTCAAGAATTAAATCTTAAAGTCTTTCTGAGTTATTTGCCTTCAGGGGTGCTAGATCCTTTCAGTCAGGGCTCACTCCCCTCAATACCTAATAGAATTGCTTGAGAGGGCTACAGAACTAGGAAAAGAGACACTCGTAGAAAAATTTTAAAACGTAAAAGTTAACGTTTTTCCAGGCCCAGTTTACATCTTCAAAGATCTGTCAGGATTGAAAATGACATTTTTGCTCTTTTACAATAAACATCCACAAACTTTCATCTTCTGTAAGTGGCAGTGAAGTACGGTGGTTTCTATACGTGACCCCACTTCCGCTCCACAACTGTACTACAGAGAAGTTACTACAACCACAAGGAAAACCAGTATCTCGCTAAGGCTGGGGGCTAGGCAGCCATGTCAGTATTTTAGCAGATTCTGAGAGCTCCCATCATTTATTACAGGTTAAACTACTTACCTCCTGGTAGAATCTCATTGCAGGTTTGTTGGCTAAATCAATGAATAAACCCTTAACCAACTGTTACAGATTGAATGTGAACCAGCTGGTGGCGCTGTTTGGGAGGGTGTGAGTCCTAAATGGAGGAAGTAGGTAACTCAGGGGCCAAGCCTGAGGATCATACCCTGCCCGCTCCCTCATTTCCAGACCTGTCTGTTTCCCAGGTCCAGCGAGGGTCACAGCTGCAACTTGCTCCCACTCTCAAGCCTGGCCACCATGAGACACAATAAATCCTTTGTCCCTTAAGTTCTTTCTTCCCTTAAGAAACTAGGTAACTAGGAAGGTGATTAATACACAAACACATAACATTGTTTTAAATATTTTATGAAGAAAACAGGGGAAATTATGAGAGGAAAAAAAATGTGTCAATGAACACAAGCATTTTAGAGAAATCGTCTACAAGATAACAGTACTTGAGATTAGCTTCCTGAAGAAATGTTCACAGATAATCCATTATAAAATCAGTTTTAAATATCCTATCTCACTAATACTAGAATAATGCTTTTTATATGATATGACCCAATCTTTTTTAAAGATTATCAAAAATCTAGCCTTTAAAAAAAAAAAAAACTGGTACTAGACCTGACTAAAGACATCAAAGATCTGTACAATGAAAATTTTAAATCTTTAAAGAAAGAGATTAGACACCAGAAGATAGAGAGACCTCCCATGCTCATGGATTAGGGGAATCAATATTGTAAAATCCTACCAAAAGCAATATATAGATTCAGTATAATCCCAACCAAAATCCCCATAATATACTTCACAGAATTAGAAAACAAAACATCCTAAAATTCATATGGAAGCACAAAAGACCCAGGATAGCCGAAGCAAAACTGAGCAGAAAGAGCAACATTAGGGGGATTACTATACCAGATCTCAAACTATATTACAGAGCTATAGTCATAAAAACAGCATGGTATTGGTACAAAAATAGACCCATAGATCAATGAAGCATAAAAGAAGATCCAACTTGAGTACATGTAATTTCAGCTACCTGATACTTGACAAAGGGACCAAGAACACTCATTGGAGGATAGATAGCATCTTCAGCAAATGGTGCTGGCAAAACTGGATCTCTCCCTGTAGAAGAATGAAACTAAACCCTTATCTTTCGCCTTACACAAAAGTCAACTCTAAATGGCTCAAAGGCCTCAATGCGAAACCTGAAACTCTGAAACTCTTGGTATGAAACATTGGCAGTAACCTACAAGATATAGGTGTAGGAAAAGGACATCAGTTTCTCAGGAACTAAAGTCAACAATCAGCAACTGGGACCTCATTAAACTAAAAAGCTTCTGTACAGGAAAAGAAACAACCAAAGAAGTGAAAAGAAAAGTCACAAGGTGACAGAAAATCTTCACCATTGACACATCTGCCAGAGGTTTAACGCACAGAATATATTAAGAATCCAAAAACAAAGAAAAAATGACCCAGTTAAAAGATGGGTTATGAATCTGAACAGAGAGTTCTCAAAAGAAAAAATAAAGATGTCTAAGAAAATCTTGAAAGGTGTTCAACATCGTTAGTAGTCAGGGACAAGCAAATTAAAACCACCTTAAGACTTCATCTTATCCCAGTCAGACTGTCTAAGATCAGAAGAACAAGTGACACCAAATGCTGGAGAGGTTGGGGGGAAATGGGAACAGTCATTCACTGCTGGTGGGAATGTAAACTCATGGAAACCCTATGGAAAGCAGTAAAGGAAGATGAAATCATAAAATTTGCAAGTAAGTGGATGGAAATAGAAGCTGTTATGCTAAGTGAAGTAACACAGACTTGGAAAAATTGATGATGTATGTTCTCCCTCACTTGTGGATCCTAGCACCAAATCCTAGTATGTGAGTGTGTACCCTGATGTAACTGCAGGAGCCAGGAAAATGGAAAGGAACTGGGGAGGGAAAGGGAAAGAAGGACCTGAGAGAGAACAGTAGGAATCGGGTGTTGCTATAGGAGAAATGGGTAAAATGGGGGTATTTAAATAGAAGGAGGAGAGGAAGCGTTACACAAGGAACTGTGGGGAGAAAGGGGAAGAAGGAGCTCAAGAGGGGTGGGGCCACAGGAAGCAGGTATTATCAAGGGATAAATAGGGAAATGAGACTACTTTAAATGGAGAGAGCATGGAAGGAGGAAAGAGAGGAGAGATAAATAACGCCTAGCTAGTATATATATATATATATATATATATGTGTGTATATATATACATAGAGAGAGAGAGAGAGAGAATCATATTAGTCCAAGAACCTACTGAAAAGTCCACATGCAATATATCTACATGACTCCGTGCATAAAGCTGAAGGCTATGTAACAAGAAACAGTGCCAGACAGGAGAAACCTTCCTTTGAGTCATTGGCCAGAGTAGTCCAAGAGACTACTTGCTTTCCAGAACTTGAAGGTACGACCCTATTGCTGAAGACAGGACATACTTTGCAGACCAGATTTGGAGCGTGGAGCCGGAGCTGACCTGGAAGCCACCTCCCCTGGAGGCCAGCTCTCATAGCTTTGGAGAGCACTACACAAGCTGCGAAAGGAGAACATCAATCAATGATCCAACCCCAGCTTCGAAGCCTAATAACCACATCAATGACCAGCATAGCAAACAACATTGGTGCAGTAGTGGCATTTTTATCTTGGGGATAATCCATAGCTACCTAATTGGACTTAAACCCTTCTCAATGTGGGGGCTGGGGTTTTCATGTGTAGTACTCTAAACCTAGACAAATACACATGGCTGCAGAGGTCTTAGATCTTAGAGAAAGCCCCAAGACTGTCACATCCCTAAAAATCTGTAATTTCTTACTATGACCAAAATATGGATCCTTATATTTACAGAAAAGTATCCCAATCGCCACCCATCAAAGAAACTTGTTTTTCAACAGACAGATTATTACAAAGTTCCGCAACTGGTCGTACACAGAGGTTGTCTGTGAGTTTTCCAAGCCTAAGGAACATCTACAATGCAACCTTTATACCTAAGGCTCACAAAACATCGAACAAGGGGTAAAGAGAACACTAATGTATCACTCAATTCTCATCAATGAAGCTCCCTCATACAATAGAGGATCAGGAACACAAAAGGACACAAATGGCCAAAAAGTAAAGAATAAGAGTCAGCAGAGTGAGGGTCCTTAGATAAGCTTCCTACATTAAACTCCACCCACCCAGAGTTCAGGGACCATTGTGGAAGAAGGGGCAGAAAGACTGTAAAAGCCAGGAAGGAGGTGCGTGACCATATGGAAACTGAGTGTTACAGGCTCCTGGGACCCTGCTCACGTGAACTTACAGCAATGGTGTCAGCACACGCAAGACCCATGCAGACTCAAGCAGACAAATACCCAGCATGGGACTGGAGAAATGGACAGCAAAACTCAATCTTAGCTGAAGAAATATTGGCAGGTGATCACTACTGGGTGAGGAAGAGCTTGATTTCTTAAGGTGAGGGACTCTGGTTGGACTGACTAGACCTCAGTGGATAAAGTTGCACTAAGGAACCTCTGAGGACACTAATTTGACACAATAGGTCTTAATACAAATGGCATAATAAATGAATCCCAGTGGGAGGCTGTGGGAGGGGGCAGTGGGGGGCTGTGGGAGGGGCCAGGGGCCAGTGGGCGTTGGGCGGGGCCCATCCGTGGGGGGGGCGGTGTGAGTGGGCCGTGGGGGGGGGATGATAAGATGATAACGATGTACTGGATTAAATACACAAAAATTCAATTTAAAAATTAGAAAAAATAAACTATCAAAATCTTTTTCAACTGTAAGCTTTTTTTTTACCAGTTAAATACAGAAGTTTAATTCTACAGCTTAACAATGAAGTCAACATATATACCTAGCATGTCAGTTTGTCCATGTACACAGCTGAATCAATTACAAGGTATGGCCTAACAGATGCTAGGGCAACATTTTAAAGTAGTTTTACAGGTATTAAATTTCATCTTGCACACTGAAGTCATCATACATACAGGGTCGCTGGCAAAGTCCAGAGCTTTTAATTTGTGTTTATTTTCATTTACCTTTCTTTAAAATACTACAATAGTGTATACTTAAAAAACAAAAAAAAAATAAACCAAAAAGTTAAAGTATGTGAGCATATACAGTCCCCCCCTCGCCCTTTCACTATTTTTCACCGCTTGCATGGAGGAATGCCTGTTGGTTGGTACTGTTAACTCACTGGCCCCATTAAGAGGTCTGACACTGAACACCACCTCTGGGGTGATTTGTTCATCATCCTCATAGGCTTCTCCATTATAATGGCGCTTGCTTTTTTTCTTCCCCCCCCTCCTTCCGTCTTTCCTGATTTGGATCGAAGTCCACTAGTTCTACCTAATCCATTTCATCAGTTTCTTCTAATTCCTCTCAGGGGGAGGCGTGGAGTTAGTTTTCCCGGCAAGTAGAGTTTATCAAGAGAGAGAAAAGCATTTTCAGTAAAGTTTACTTTAAACTCAATGATTAGACATCCTTTTCATATGGCTGATGATATATTGGCATACCTTCATTTAGAACACATTTGATATCTCCATGCTTGACAATCTGACCTGGGAGAGAGGTGATGACTATGGTTCGGTTGTCCAGAGTGGAGATTGGCTTTTGGAATCCACACAAGGCTTCCATACACATGAAAAGGTCCTCTCCTCGTCGAGTGAAAACAGCATGGTCCTTTTGATCTAACACAATGATGATATGTCCTGGCTCTAGTCCTGGTTCTTGGTCTCCTTCACCATGAATGTTATCTTCTGGCCATCTTTCACGCCTTTGTCAATGTGAACTTCTAAAATCTTCTTCTCTCGAACTATCTTTCTTCCATTGCAGCTTTTACAACTGTCTTTAGGACTGATCCGTTCTCCGTGACCCTGGCAACTCCATTGCACAACAGGACTGAATTTGCCTGCACCAATTCCTGGTTATTATCTGCCCTGCCAGTAACCTCGCAGTTGGGACAAAGGCACTCCCACTGCTTTCCTTTTTTATTTTATTTATTTTTTTATGTGTTATAATGTTGTATGTCTGCATGTAGGTTTGTTTGCCCATGTCGTCAATTGCCACGGAGGTCAGAAAGAGGGTCTCGGGATTCCCCTGGAACTGGAGTTCTCCTGAAATTGGAGCTACAGACGGTTCTCAGCCGCCATGTGGGTGCTGGGGATCGAACCCGGGTCCTCTGCAAGAGCAGTCGGTGCTCTTATCCGCTAGGCTATCTCTCCAGCCCCTCCACTGCTTTCTTACCACCTCGCCCTTCACATTTGTCACAAATTACGTTCTTTTGCAGAGCCAGTTTCCTTGTTGCACCGTTATACAAGTCTTCTAATGTTACAGAGAGCTGACGCACAACATTTTTACCTCTCCTTTCTCTTTGCATCCTTCCTCCTCCTCCAAAGAACATATGGAAGATGTCCACGGGGGAGCCAAAACCACCACCTGCTCTGCCCCCTTTAGTTACCTGTTCTCCTCCTTTGTCATATAACTCTCTTTTCTTGGAATCAGAGAGAACTTCATAAGCTTGAGAAATCTGTTTAAACTCTTCTCCATTTGGGTTCTTATCAGGATGGTACTTCAAGGCCAGTTTCCTGTAAGCCTTTTTCAGTTCTTCCTGGGTGGCATTGGGTTTGACCCCCAAAACATCATAGTAAGTGGTTCCTTTCACTATTTTTTACAGCCGGTGAGCGGGCTGGCGCCGAGGGGAACTGGAAGAGTCGCGTAGCACTGTGAGGTCAGCCAGCCGCCGCTCCACGGCCTCTCACCGGGCGTTCTGGAAAGTTCTACTCAGCCGCCGCAGTGGTCCTTATCACTCACCGGAAGTTCCGCCTCCCCGTCAACTGTAAGCTTTATAAGCTTGGGGCAGTCTCTATGGAAATCAATGATGGAGTTTCTTCAAAAAGCTATAAATAGATTAGCCATGTGTCCAAAGAACTCTGTTTCCTATTACAGAGATGCTTACTCTGTTCATTTCTCAGTTTGTTGCTGCTCTATTCACAATAGCTAAGAAATACAATCAGCCTAGATGTTCACCAATAGTTGAATAATGAAAACCTGGTATACATACATGACGGAATTTTAGTCTGCTGTAAATAAAAACAAAATTATGAAATTTGCAGGTAAATGAATGCAATTGGAAAAAAAGCTGGACCCAGAAATAGAAATACTGTATCTTCTCACTCATATATGGATCCTAGCTTCAAATCTTGAGATTTGTGTGTTTAACATGGAGCACCTATAGAATCCAAGAAAATAAAAAGTGGCCACTAGGGGGAGTGATGTTGTGAGGAAGGAGGTCTAGTACAATACAGATATCAAAGTAGAGGGAGAACATGGGAGGTGGGAAGCTTCACACAAGGATGGAGATGGGGGATGAGGGGGGCGGGAGTTAATCTAATCAAGAAGTTTACAAAAAAACACATGGAAATCTACTGTGTTAATAGCCAACTAAGTGTAAGTTTAAAAATAAGAGTTAGAAGGGGAAAATCCTATTCGGGTGACCAACCCTGCTCCTAGAAGCCATGCCAGGCATGGAGATGCTATTATGACTTAATTGAGAAGGCCTCAGAATGTCACAAAACAATCCAGGCTCTTTTCATTCCTCTTGGGCGCCAATCAGAGCTAGCTGTAAGACCCTGTTGCTGAAGACACCACATACTTTGGTTGCAAAGTGTAGAGAAATCAAGCTGAAAGTTTCCATCCTGGTAGCTAAATTTGGTAGTGCTAGAAGGTGCTACACGGGCTGTTTGGAAGAAAAGACAGCAGCCATTTTACCCAGTTGTGAACCCTATAAACTATAATAATACCAATCTATTGGGTAATATCCCACTTCTGCAATAGTAGCATGACTGCTATTGAGGTAATCATCTACCCTCTCTCCACAGGAAGGACTTCATGCCTGGTATTGTAAACTGAGTCAAAAACCCATGGTGGAAGACATCATAGGCCCTGGGGGGAACTTACTACTATTGTATACCTAAATCGACATGGCATCAAACTCCCTTATAAACATCTATGTTCATACCCATGGATAAATGCTACTTGAACCACTAATCAGAAAAGTTTCTTTTTACAATGAATGGCAGTGTATGCAGAGACTCCTGACTACTCAGGAAGCAGGGGAATAAGGAAAAGTTGAGTACTCAGCCCTAAACAGGCATTTATATCACCCCTCTAGGCCAGGTATAACACAGGTTAGGCAGAAAGACTGTAAGAGCCATAAGATAGGAGAAGGGGCACAAACATGCTTTCTTATGGGTATGACACAATCATTGCAGTTATGAACTCACAGCAGCTGCAGTTGCCTACAATGTGCCTGCACAAGACCAGACCTGGCAATAGCCAGTCTGGATGCAGAGCTGGTGCTCACAAGGCCCAACTCCTCCATGTTGATACTAACAGATTCTAGAGGAATGGGAGTCATTATCTCCAGATGCATGCCCACAGGTGATCCTACCAGCCCTGTGGTCACTCAGATGGACCTGGTTAAACTCAGTGGCTCACAGAACAAAATGGGGAGAATTAAACATGGGAAAGGGACCTGTAGGGAGGGTGAGAGGGAGCTAAGGGAGGATGGGGTGAGAGTAAACAGAGCAGATTGTATACATGCATGAAACTGCCAAAGACCAAATCTAATTTTTAAAAAAGAACAAAAGAAACTTTTTATAATGTGTGGAGGAGATGCATGTGTAAATGTTTGCAGGTACACACACTTGTAAGGTGCACAAAGGCCAGAGAAGGCTGCCACATGTCTTCCTCTATTACTCTCTATCTTGTTCTTTGGAAGCAAGGCTTCTCACTGAACCCAGAGCTTGGCATTATTTTTGCAAACCCCAGTCAATCTCCTGTCTGCTGCTCACGGCACCAAGGTTACAGGCACACATGAAATCATGCCCAGCTTTTTATGAGGGCGTTGTGATTTGGATTGGGGTCCTCCTGGTTGCAAAGCAAGCACCCTTAACCACTGAGCCACCTCTCCAGTCAGAGAGAATAAAATGTCTCCAAATAGCTCAGCTTGGAAATCAGAGTTGTGTCTTCTTCTTCTTTTTCTTTTTCTTCTTCTTCTTCTTCTTCTTCTTCTTCTTCTTCTTCTTCTTCTTCTTCTTCTTTTCTTCTTCTTTTCTTCTTCTTTTCTTCTTCTTCTTCCTCTTCTTTTCTTCTTCTTTCTTCTTCTTCCTCTTCCTCTTCTCTTCTCCCCCTCTTCCTCCTCCTCCTTCTCTCTCACTTTCTCTCTTTCTCTCTCAACTTATTTTATTTTTTTTGGCCTTTTCAAGAAAGGGTCTCCCTGTAGCCCCAGATGTCCTGGAACTCACTCTGTAGACCAGGCTGACCTTGAACTCACAAAGATCTGCCTACCTCTGCCTCCCTAGTGCTAGGATTAAAGATGTGCACCACCACGCCTGGCTCTTTTTTTTGGGGGGGGGTTCTCTCTCAACTTAAATATCATTATCTAATGCTAGCGAGATGGCTAAGTGATTATGAACACTAGCTGTTTGTGGAAGACCGAGATTTTAATCCCAACACCCACCCTCTTCTGTTCCCTTTGGGCCTTGCATGACATGGGTGCACTTACACACAGGCAGGCATGACACTCACACACATAAAATAAAAATAAGTGATCAAAGAAAAATCATTTTCCAAAGAAAGATGCCAAAATGAGAAAAAGAAAAGCAGAAGGATCAGAAGGAAACACTATAAAAGCATTCACTTCCTTAATTTGCATGTAGATAGATTCTGTACTGAGATTAAATAATGTTTTGTGTATAGATTCATACTTGCCTCAAAATGAAACTCTGACTGGGGATTTTGCTGACCCACTTATCAGTATTAATCACATGAAATAATAAGTGGAGAACTTTAACCCAACTTTTTCACTGGAAGTGGAGTGAGGCTATCTCAAAGCCCAATGCCAGTCACAGACTTCCTCTATCAGGGCCACAATGCCTAACCCTCCCCAAACAGCACCACCAACTGGGGCTCAAGTATTCAAATGCCTGAGATGATGGGAAACATTTCTCATCCAAACCACCACATTCCACTCACTGGGCCCCGTATGTTCATGGTCATATCAATAATGCAAAATACATTTAGTCCAACTTTAAGAGGTCCCATACCCTTTAACAGTCTCAACACTGTTCAAAAGTCCACAGTCACTGGACATGGTGACACATACCCAGAACTTGGGAGGGAAAGCCAGATGGATCTCTGTAAGTTCAAGGTCAGCTGGGTCTATATAGCAAGTTCCAGGCCAGGTACAGCTACAGGGAGACCCAGTATCAAAAAAACCCAGGGGCTGGTGAGTTGGCTTAGTGGTTATGAACACTTGCTGTTTTTCCAGAAGACCCAGGTTCAAGACACACAGGTGGCTGACAACTGTCAGTAACTTCAGTTCCAGGGTATCCAACACCATCTTCTGGCCTCTGTGGGCATTGCACAACATGGGTGCACTTACATACACGTGGCAAGATGCTCATGCACATAAAATAGGAATAATAAATAAAGCATTTTTTAAAAAAACAGAATCTCTGTTAACTCAAGGCAATTTCTTAACTCCTGAGCTCCTGTAAAATAAAAAAAAAGCAAATGACATACATCCACCACTCAATGGCACAAAATATATATTCTAATTCCAAAATGGAAGAATGGGCATACATAGTGAAGAACTACTGGACCAAAGCAAACCAAACCCCATCAGGGTATCAGCTCCAGTCCAGTACGTGAGGCCTTTAGTTTCAAAGGGCTTACATGATATTCATTCTCTCCCTCTCCCTCTCCCTCTCCCTCTCCCTCTTCCTCTCCCTCTTCCTCTCCCTCTCCCTCTCCTTCTCATTGGTTCTGCTCCATGTATACAGCTCTCCTTGGCAGATGCCTCATTACACTAGCATCTCTAACATGTTGGGATCTTCATCTTGGAGATCTCCACTGAAACCCAAGCTTCACTTTCATAGCTTCACACATGATTCCTCAAGGTCTCCTGCCCTTTTGTGGCCTTCATTTGTAGAGCCCTGCCACACATTGCCAGGTCTCAGTGGCTCTCTGAAACCTTGGTGGAAGAATCTGTGACCCCCTCACTCTAACATCTTTCACACATGAACAACTGCCAAGTTCGACGGCCAGGTTGGGATGCATAGTCCCTGCTTTTGGTCACATTAGTAACAGCTTTTATATGTTGAAGCAATTGCTTTCTATGAGCAAGCAACCACTTCGTCTTCCTCCTTTAACAAGTGGGAAGTTTAGCTATGTTCTTTCCCTAATGACACCTTTTCCATTGTTCTAGTGCAAAGTAAGAGGCCTCTGTTAATGCTGATAATCTCTTTAATAATTACAGCCTCACTTTCACCATATGCCTTGACTGTAATGTTAGATTTCCTAGTGTTCTTAACACTCTCCAAACATTTTGTATTATTTTGTGCCCACTTATTCTTTTTCATTATAGACCTGTATAGCATTATCACTGATAATCATGCTTCAGACTCACCATTATGCTGTCTTAAAATTTCTTCCACCAAATAAACTAGTACATTACTTTTTAATGTAACCTCAAGCAAGTTCTTAGGACAGGAGCAAAAGGCAGCAGTGTCTTTGCCAGAATATTACAGGAATGGCCTCTAACCCATTGCTAGTAACACCCTTGCTTCCCTCTGAAACCTCCTGAGACTGATCTCTACAGTCTTCAGTAATCTCAGCATTGCTGTCTTCCAGGCTCCTACTTAAATGGCACCCTGAGCTCTTCTGACAATATTGGACTATGTTCTAGTCCGTGGTTCCAAAGTTTTCCACATTCCTCCAAAAATACTACATGCTCAGATTCTTCACAGTAATGGTCTATTCTCTGGTACCAACTTCAAATTAAACACAATAACCAAAAGCAATTTATGGTAGAGTTTCTAAATCTCCCCAAGGGATCAAATGTTTAAATACTTGAGCTTATGGGGACCTTTCTCATCCAAACCACCACAGGTGGGGAAGGAAGTTGCTGCTTATGTGTTTCGTCTATCATAAACTTCTACAACCACCCATAGAATTTAAAAAGTATTGGCTTGGGGCTGGAGAGATGGCCTAGCGGCTAAGAGCACCGACCGCTCTTACAGAGGACCCGGGTTCGATCCCCAGCACCCACATGGCGGCCGAGAACCGTCTGAAACTCCAATTCCAGGAGAACTCCAGTTCCAGGGGAATCCGACACCCTCTTCTGACCTCCGCGGCATTGCACGACACGGGTGCACAGACTTGCATGCAGACAGTACATTCATACACATACAGAAATAAATAAAATTTTTAAAAAAAGTATTGGCTTATCAGCCATAAAACTTTGTTGAGTAAAACTTCCTGTCCAAATGAGACAATGGGAAGATGAAGAATTAAAAGCAGCTGAAATGTCACTAAGCATGTTTGTCAGTTGTGGTGCAGGTCTTTTTAAAAAGGGTACAAGAACCAACTATGTCAGGCTGTTTTATTATCTTAGAAAGAGAAAGTGATTTCTGGTTGTGGAGATTCCAATCCAAGATCAGATGGACCCATTGACTCAGGTTGTAATAGACATGCTAGATGTCAACCAAAGCAAGTGGTGGGTCAAAAATCATTCAGTTCATAAACTAGGAACTATTGTATAGACATTTCCTCTGAATTGACATACTATCTCCAGGAGGGAGTGGGCAGCCTCACAAGAACTCGGGGTGTAAGCAAACCAGATGTCCCAGAGGTCGTAGAAAGCTAAAGCTTGCGTGATTCCAAAGCATCCCTCCCCAGGGTTCTAGAAGCAACAAACAACCACTGGAGGAACAGACTCTAACCAGTGGAGTTTCCCCAATCGATTCCCAGACCTGTCAATCTGCCTGCAAGGTATGCAAAGTTATCCAGAGTCACAGGTTTCATAAGCCATCACCCATGATACGGTGGGATTTTCAGTGATACAGCTACCTCTGAGTCATCCCTACTCTGTTAAGTGACCCTTCTTCCTGTTAGTAATTCCAGTAAACTCACTGGTTCACAAAGCTGGACTTTGATGTAACCACTACTTTCATCTTTCTATCTGGGATTGACAGACATGTGTTTGTTTGCCATGTCTCCCCAAGAAGCAAATAGATGAAGAGGCTGAATTCCCACAATTCCCTTCAGGAGTCTTCCCCTAATGACCTAAGAAACCTCATAGAAGTCCCATTTCCTAAATGTTCTATCATCTCCTACTAGTTAGTACTAATCTGAGGGGAAAAACTTTAGCATGTGGATCTCTGGAGGAGACTCACCCAAACTAGAGCTGAGCATAGTGATTAATGAGCTATAAAGCATAGCATAGACAATAAAAAAGATTGGGCTTGGACAGATGGTTCAGTGACTAAGAACCTATATTGTTCTTACAGAGAACACAAGTTCCATTCCCAGCAACTAAGTCAGGCAACTCACAACTACCTAAAACACCATCTCAAAGGGAATGCGACACCTGTCCTCTGCAGGCACCTGCATTCCTGAACTCATACCTACACAAAGAGACACACACAGATATATCATGACTCCTTAAGAGATATAGATGACTCCTTAAAGACTGAGCACTCAATAAAAACTTTAAAAAGTCTTTTTTAAAAACTTAAAGTTAAAACTGACAGAGTACGTGGAAATACTTTCTGTATAAGCTCTTATCAAATTGACTCTCTGGAGATGTACAGAGAACAAAATAATAAATGCTTGCCTTCAGCAAAGATTTGTAATAAAGGAGAAAAATGAGCAAGGTGAAATAAGTGATATTTTAAGACAGAGATAAGTTGGTTCCAACCCAAATTTCCATTCAGATCTAATTTGAGAACCCCTCAGGAAGCACTTTCAGAAAATGAAAAAAAAAAAAAAAAAAAAACTATAAAAACAGGATGAGTGAACTGGTTAAATCTATCAACCTTCAAGTTTCATTGCAATAGCAAGCAAAATGTTCTCTTTCTTATCAAATAGGACAGTCAATTAATAACTGCGTGTGGTGGTTTGAATGAGAGTGTCCCCCATAGGCTTTAAGTATTCAGACATTTTTGTCTCCAGTCAGTGGCACTGTTCTGGAAGGTCTTGAGAAGGTGTGGCTGTGCTGGAGGAAGTACGTCATTGGGCGTGGGTTCACCACTGAGATTTGTGGTAGGGCCCACTCAATCCCGGGACCANAAAAAAAAAAAAAAAAAAAAAAACAACTATAAAAACAGGATGAGTGAACTGGTTAAATCTATCAACCTTCAAGTTTCATTGCAATAGCAAGCAAAATGTTCTCTTTCTTGTCAAATAGGACAGTCAATTAATAACTGCGTGTGGTGGTTTGAATGAGAGTGTCCCCCATAGGCTTTAAGTATTCAGACATTTTTGTCTCCAGTCAGTGGCACTGTTCTGGAAGGTCTTGAGAAGGTGTGGCTGTGCTGGAGGAAGTACGTCATTGGGCGTGGGTTCACCACTGAGATTTGTGGTAGGGCCCACTCAATCCCGGGACCACCCATGTGGAAGACATGCGCAGGAAATCACAGCATGCGGATGCATGTTGAGGTTCAAATGCAGAGAGAGATTTTATTCCAAGATGTCTGCTTAAATATCCATCATGACCCAATTCTCAGGGCCGAATCCTAAACCTTTTTGTCACTACACTCCACTCCATGGGTGTGGCCAAGGAGGTACAATTGGCTTAGAATGCTACCCATCTTAACTAAGTTTTCCCACATCTCACCCTTTTAATTTTATTTTTTTAATTTTTCTGAGAGGCAGGGGAGCCCATGGGTGAGGCTAACAACCCAAAGGAACCTGAGTTTTGAATAGCCAGCTGCTCAAGCCTATTTTGAATGCTAGGCAATGGGGGGCAGGTCAGACCTGAAACTTTATTTTCACACTAAGGCCAATTAATATCCAAAAATCCCAACCACGAAGTAAGCTAATTGTCAAGCATAAGCAATGAATGTAAGTAACATTCATGTAAAACCAATTAGCAAGTGTCTATGTCCAAATTTTGAACAACCCACGGTTCCCATAATCCAATTGGAGAAGATTGTATGCACAAGCATGTTGATCAAATAAGAGTCCAGTCTATATTTCTGTAGTCTCACGACTCACCCCAATATCTCTGCAGCCCTTATATTCTACCACACCTCCTCTTCTACAATTTTTTCCCTAGGCTTTGGGAAAGGGGCACAAGTGGGTGAGAAGCAAAACAGTCTATTTTCTCTGGAGATGTCATTTTGGACTCTAGTCTGTTCAGGTTGTTTCCCTTTATGGATTGACAGCTATCCAGGATGCCATTTTAATCCTACTAACAAAGCACAAGCAATTAAATGTACAGGCATTTAAACAGTACTAATTATTATGGCAAGCTAAGCTGTGAGCATAGACACAGATGTTTGGATGGTATGCTAATCCACAAACTGTGGTTTCTCTATAAAGGGTGACAAGTTCTTATTGTGGCTTAAATCATCTCCTAACCACTAGAGGACATAAGCTTGTGGCATCCGCTGTGAATTATTCCTCCAAGGAGAGAGCTAATAGCCAGTTAGATTTGGGATATATATAGACACATGGCTGTAACTGTTGCACAGTATCTCCAGGCAGTTGAGGTATAGCTGATACTGACAGAGGAGTCTTGCTTGTCTCAAGGAGACCAATATTTTGCTTTATTGTTTTAGTGGCCTTTGGTAATGCTCTCTGGCATTTCAGAGGCCAGCTGTACATTAGCAAGTGATGTCTGAAAACATTTTTCCATGCTTACACCAGATCTTCGACAACAGGGATTTACCACCTTTCTCCTTGCAGATATCCCACTTATAGGCTAAAGCCTTTATAATTTGGGGGGCTTGGATCCCCTAGCCAACATCTTCTTGGCAGAATAATCCATTGCTGACATCAGAGCTTTCCTGTATTAATATATTTTGCTTAATTACACAGCTTATAAAGACTTTACTATTATATTTGGCTCTAAATAGAGAATTATCCTTTTATAATTCTTATGTCTATCAGTCAATTAAAGAAGGTAGTTATACCTGTTTTATAAGAAATCAACACTATAACAGTTGGCTCTAATTTACAGTTAGGGAATGACTTCATTACCATCATGTTTTTCTTTTTCCTATAAAAGGGAGAGGTAGGAAGGTTTCCCAGCATATGGAAGGTAAACTTCATTAGGGCACATTATAACCAGTTATCCCAAATAGAATTCAAAGAGATCCTCAGTGTCTGTGACTCAGGCAATCTGAGGTTCCTTTTTCTTTAATGTTCAGATGGGTCAGCCTCTCTGCTGGCATTTCCCAACCCATCCTACACAGCCAAAAGTTGTATGTTTTCAGGCATTTAGATTGGTGTTTTTATCTGTGGGAACATACAAATCTCCTCCCATTGTTAGTTTCAAGACCGCAAAATTGAAAATTTATCAAAAGGTTTGGAATACAGAAGGATTATACCACCTCCCTCTTTTTGTTTTTTAAATTTTTATGTTTTGACCTATAGATGGCTAAGTTCTATTACACATACCCATAAACAGGAACCAAGGTGTAAGTTTTCATCAAATTCACTCAAATTGTTTTTCATTGACTGCTACTTATTTGGGACATGAACTTAAACTTAATTTCTTTAAATTAGCCAACAAGTAAAGGAAAAATGTTATAAATATATACATAAAAATGTATAACACAGAAAAATGTAGAGACCATTTGTGTACCTTAACCCAAAAGTTGTTGTTGGAAATTCAATACAGATTATAAATAAAACAATTAACATTTTATATTCCCAGTTAGTTCAAATGTATTACCATTTTAAATGTCAAACGTTACAAAGTGGATTTTAATAACTATCTTCCTCCTCCATGCCTGGCATGAAAACCTGCTTTAAAGATTTTTCAATATCTAGCTCTTAATAAAATTTTCTTTTACAGTTCTTATGCCCATCAGTTAATTAAAGACTGGCTAGATATGCCCCATGAGAAGTTGTTACCATCATAACCATCTTGATTTTTTGTTTTTTGTTTTTGTTTTTGTGGGAGCTTCTAGGAAACTTCCTTTGTCACGAACAGGGGCAGCGCAGTCCTGCTAAGGGGAGGGGAGCACACAGTGCCCACTTTGTGGACATTGTGGGGAACTGGCCTCATTGCGTAGAGGTCAGTAAGTCACTTCTGTGACCTGACTGGAGAGATATCTTCCTACTCAGGTCCTTAGCCTGGGACAACGCGACACGTTTCCCACTCTTGGCCGTAACTTTCCACCCGCCGAAGTCCAGGACAGGAATTTCACACCAGCTTCCCAGGTTGGTGGTCCACAAAGGGAGCCTTTTTCCAAACCAACTGGTCATCCAAATGCAATGCAGGCCTCAACACCAGCTACCCACTGGTCATCTGAACCAAATGCAAGCTTGTCTTAGTCTGTATGGGCGCAAAAATTTAAAAACGGAGGCCTCGAATCCCACAATGATGTTAATCGGAATTCAATTTTTTTTATTTTTAAATGATTATACCTTTTATTTTTTATTCCCAAATACCCAAAAACTTATTAACACTTTAATACAATGAAAACCTGGCTCTTTCTTTGTTTTAGATGTTGAAAGGGCGTAACCAGTAGGTGGCAGTGTAGATCCATTATTTTAAAATTTTTAATAGCTAACCCATAACCTTTGTTGAAATTGAATGTTTTGGCTGTTTAATATAAATTTGCGTCTTGAGAAGGAAGGGCCATGATCCAACTCAGAGGCAATGTTTTTACTGGTATCATGGCTGTTAACATTAAAATATACTTACAACACAAGTACACACATCCATACACATGTGTGAATGCACATACATACATACACACATACAGACATACATAAGAAAGATTTATTAGGTTGACCTGTAGGAGAAGAAAGCCACATTATTGTTTGATGCTCAATGAGAAACATGAAATCTTTATAATTTTTTATAGGATTAGTTTACATAATTAGAATAGATGTCCTAGTAACTCATAAAACAGCTGAGATCCATATGCTACGTCTTAGGCCCATTTCCAACCATTTGCCTTTAATGGACTATCTCTAAAGTTTACTTCTATTCTTTCCCTATCCTGTCCATTCTGGTTAACTACTCCTAAGCTGTCCCTCTGCTAAGCCTGACTGACCCTATGCTATTTACAAATCTAAAGATTGAGGATTCCCAAAAGTAGACAGGCCAAAGTTTTTGTAGTATTGGACTGATCCATCTTGTCTTATTATTAAGGACTTTGGAAGAATAATAATTATCGATAATCACAAGAATAATCACAATTATGACCATTATTAATTATTATTAATTATCAATAATTATTATTAACCTTTATTAGTCACAACAATCATTAATAATCATTAAAAATAATAATTGTCAAAATAATAGCCAACAACAATGAACAATTTATCATTAGACTGAATTTTTATCAATTATTAATAATTATATTTAATAACAATTATAACTATTAGTAATAATTACTAATAATAATTAAGAACAATCTATGATCAAACTGAATAATATACATACTATAAACCCAATTAAAAATTCTTAACACTAAGGGGTATAAAACAAACATTTTTTATGAATTGAATCTATTTGTGTTTATAATCAGCTAATTAGATTTAAACCTGTAGGATTATAATGAATTAAAAGCAGGAACTCGCATTCACTCACACATACACACAGCTTGATGATGGGCTTAAAGAAACATAAAACAGTTTTATTCAAAAATTTCTCATTTAAACTGAACCAAAATATCAATTTACGTTGTTAAAGAGATTTTTACCAATGGTCCTTAAAAAAAGACAATTTCTCAGAGAAAGTTGTTTTGTTAGAACTCCAAGGCCTGTAAATTCTGCTAGAAATCCATTGTATTAGGGTTCTCTAAAGAAACAGAAGTAACAGGACGAATATATACAGCTATATACAATTTATTGATTTGCTCACGTGACAGAGTTCAAGGAGTCCAACAGTAGCTGCACCACACTGGAAAGGCCGAGAGAATCCAGGGAACAGCTCAGTCCGCAAGGCTGGATGTCTCAGTAGTCCCAGTCTAGTGCTGAAGGCCCGAATGGATTCCAGGAGATCTGCCAGTCTCAGTACACGCTGGGATCCAAAAGGTTGATCACAGTAGCAAGACAAACTCACCAGATGAGAGAGGCAAGCCGCAGGAGAAAAGGGGCCAGCTCCTTCTGCTGTGGCCTTTTATACTGCCTACCGGCAGAAGGTAACACCCACATTTGGGGTGGGCCATCCAGGTTGAGGCGGTCCAATCAGAAGACCCTTTTTCTCTTATTTGTTCCTTAGTCCAGTCAAGTTGACACCCAGGATTAACCATCACATCCATCTATTTTTGTTTCCAAAATGCTGAAATCAAAAGAATGTTACCTAAAATCAAATTTTAGTGGGCATGATTTAGATACCATGTGCTGAGTCTGCAAGCTGGTATGAATGCACAGCAGGCAGGCCAGAGGTCAGACCACATGTGATCAAGAATTCTGTGAGAAGAGATTTTTAAGGAGAAACACATTTTAAAAAGAGCAAGAGAAAATTAAATGAACCAATTAATTTTAACTGTGCACATATAATTACTCAAAGGATATCTAGGGTACCCAGTGGTTAAGTAAAAATATTACACTTTAAGTTAAGCATGCTGAAATGGATTTGAATTACTGTTAGCTAAATCCCAACCTTGGATATACAAATAGCTGGCAGGTTTTAGGTAAGAAGAATTAGATTTAGAGAAAACCCACAAGAAGACAAGAGAGCAACACACTTTTATCCAAAAACAGATTTTGTATACAAAATTTGAGAAAAATGGCCAAGGTTTGAAATTATCTGGAAGAGGATGCTCTTGGAAGAGGGCAGTTCCCCTGAAAGGCCTTAATTTGCAACAGAAAGAAGTGGGCTCGGGTCTAGGAGAAAATTTACATATGAACAAGTTAAGGTTGAAACCGAACTTGAGGAGCTTGAGGAGCTGGTCCCTCACAGCAGGAGATGAAGTCTTTCTTTGGAGGGTGGAATTTAAAACCAGAAAGTTTTTCAGACCTGTAGAATTATGAAAAATGGTTTCAAGAGCAAGCATGGCTGCTAAGCCTTAATATTAAATTCAGCCTTGAGGTCACTGGCTTTTATAGCCTGCAGGAGTGACTATGCCAGGAGACACATGCCTGGAGACAATGGGACATGCTCTCCAAGCCAAACCAGAACCCTGCAGCCTTCCTCCACGTGTACAAAGCCACATGTTCTCAAATCATTGTCCCATCCACTGAAACCAGCAGGAAAGATGGCTCCATCACAACAGATAGATATCAGGAGAGAGAGGAGAAAGAGAAGAAAAAGGCAAGATTTAGGGGTATGTATACCTAAGTTGTCAAGGTTTCCTTCTGCCCCATGTAAATTGGGTGCCATTTGTGGGTTCACCACTGAGATTTGTGGCAGGGCCCACTCAATCCCGGGATGACCCATGTGGAAGACACACGCAGGAAAGCACAGCATGCGGACACATGTTGAGGTTCAAATGCAGAGAGAGATTTTATTCCAAGATGTCTGCTTAAATATCCATCATGACTCAATTCTCAGGGCTGAATCCTAAACCTTTTCATCACTACACCCCACCCCATGGGTGTGGCCAAGGAGGTATCATTGGCTTAGAATGCTACCCATTTTAACTAAGTTTTCCCACAATTGGGAGTGGGTTTAGTGAGTTCAACAAGCCTTGCAGTCTCCAGTCTCTCTCTCTCTCTCTTGTCTTCCTGTGTTCATTGTGAGATGTGAACCTCAGCTTTCTGCTCCAGCCCTGGCCACCATGCCTCCCGCCACAATGGACTCTGATTCCCTGGAACCATCAATCATAGTTGAAATAAACTCTTCCTTTTATAAGTTCCCTTGGTCATGGTGGTTTTATCACAGCAACAGAAAAGTGACTAATACACTGTGAAAGTCAGGATTCACTTCATTATGTTACCTGAGCATGATTTTTCCTTGTGATTTCTATATAAATACTCATTACATCATTTTGACTATTACATATAGTTTATGAAAGAATTTTTAAATTCTTTGACAATTTGATACGTGCATATAATGAATATTGGCAATTTTACCTCTATTCCCCCTCTCACCCACTCCCTCTCTCAGTGAAAATTTTCTTCTCTTTCCCCCTCCTACTGTGATGTGTCCCACAGTTTGATTATGAGTGCTTGTCATACTCTCTCTCCCAGCAACCACTAAGTGCCAGCAGCTCCCCTAGCCAGACCTTATAAGCCCCTCCCCCATCCACACTGGTATGTTGGCAGGCACAACATGGCACAAGTAACCCCAATTGCGTTGAGTTCTTGAGTATAATGCCCATGACTTATCCAGAAGATCACAGTTTACAGCACCCTTTCCCCATGACCTGGCTCTTTCCCCCCTCTCTTCCATGATGTTCCCCAGGCTTTGAGAAGAGATATAGATGACTCCTTGAGGACTGAGCACTCAATAGTCACTTATTCTCAGCATTTTAACTATCTCTGAGTCACTACATTAACCACTTCCCACTGCAGGAAGAAGTACCTCTGAAAGAGATTGAGAGGAGCACTAATTTGTGTGTGGAAATATCACTATTGAGAAGGCTCAATCATCCAAATGATTATTTTTAATAAAGTAAATTCATCAAAGTGCAGAGAGGCTGCTACTAACTTTTAATTTAATGTTTCACATTAAAAACACAAGATCTCTTTAGAAATTTGGTCACAATTTTCTTTCAATGTCAGCTGAATTAAATTAAGGCCATGGGTCTCTTTCATGTTAACTCTTCTGATATCTTACTGTATATTTTGTTCTTTTGAAATTAAATTTTAAATAAATTTACTAAAAAGACTGTGCTCATATTTCTCTGAAATGTTCTTGATTTCTTGCTATCATTCTAAACTGGAAAGACATTTTTTTTTCTTTCCTTAGTTCAACTTTTATTAGTAATAAATTCCAACCAGGGGCCAAGGCACTGAACATCTTCCACAGGAGCCCCGTGAGACCAGGCCGTCCTCCACGTCCACTCTGTGAGCTCTGTACCAGTCAATAGTTCCCTTAGGAGGATTGGCTTTAAAAGAGTCCCTGGCTTGTTTTTTCTATATGATTTTTTTTCATTTTTTTATTGATGGTTTTTGTATTTCAGACATCATTTTTCAATTCAGTTCAGGCATATTCCCCTTTCTCTACCCCCCAACCCACCCCACCCCAGATCACACATTCTGCCATAACTGTCTTGCATCTTTCTCTCAGTCTTTTTTTACATTTAGGAATTCACATTTTCCTCCATTAATTTTATATTACTCTTACTGTTGGAATCCTTGAACTCTGTCACGTGAGCAAATCAATACATTGTATGTATATATATNTATATATATATATATATATATATATATATATTCATCCTCTTGCTTCTGTTTCTTTAGAGAACCCTGACTAATACAGTAGCCATCATGTGAGTGCTTTGATGTGAACTGGGTCTTCTGCAAAAGCAGCCAGCTCTTCACCATTGAGCCAACTCTCCAGCTCCAAGATGAGGCATGTATGTACAGGAGAATATTATTTGGCCACGAAGAAGAATGTAATCAAGTAATTTGCACCAAAATGGGTAAAGCTGGAGATCACATATTAAGTGACATAAACCAGACTCTGAAAGACAAATATCACACATTCCTCTTATAAGTTGAAACTAAATAATAATTTAAAAAGCATAATAAATAGAATGAGGACTATTTGGTAAAAGAACAGGGACCAAAGAGATGTGGATTGAGCAATGACAGGACGCTCTAGTTTCATGCTAATGTGTGTTTGTGGTGTGGTCTCAGGGTTCACACACAATAGACAAGCATTATGCCACTGATCACCTCAATTCTAACTATAAAAAGATGTAAATAATCATAAGAGCTTGGGGAAGGCTAAGTATCACTAGTAGGATAAACGTATGACAATTTGGAAAGAATCAAACATTAATAAGATATTACCATTGACTTTACCAATATTTTTCATCAATAGTTCAGTAAAGTTTTAAAATGAAGATAAGAAAATTGGCACATTCTTTTTTTTAAGCTTTTAAATATTTTTATTGAAGTTTTGTGCATTTCATACATTTCTTAGTCCAATTTAAACTCATTCCCCTTTCCATGCCCCCCCATCCCACCCGAGTTCATGCATTCTGCCATACATGTCTTACATCTTTTTCTCGGTCTTTTAAAAGTTTTTCTATGCAGAGGTTTATTATTTGGGGCAGAAATTTACTGTTTCAGCCAGTTCTTTAACCCAGTCCTTTTGTTATTGTTCTTCCCTCCAATTTGTATTGCTCCAAAATATGCCTATATGTACATCACACATACACCAAATTTATGACATCTTAAAATAAACTGTGTGTTAATTACAAAACATGTATAGGAATTCACATTTTCCCTTTAATTTTATATTACTCTAAAATATGCATACATACCCTTCACCCACATACCAAAATTACAAAGCCTGAAAATAAGTGGTAGGTTAATTCTATATCCTGTTAAGGAATTCACCTTATAACAGCTCAGTTTCTTTCAGATAAAAAGAAATAAAATATTCTTGTTGCCCAGTTTGCCTTACAAATAGAGATTTGGTGCTAGCATCCACATATGAGGGATACCATTCATCATTTGTTGTTCTGGGACTGTGTTATTTCACTTAGCATAATACCTTCAAGTTCCATCCATTTGCCTGCAAAGTTGATGATGTCTTTTTTTTTTTTTTTTTTTTTTTNGCAAATATTTAGGTGTAATGTATACCTAAATTTTCAAGGTTTCCTTCTGCCCCATGCTAAATTTGGTGCCATTTGGTGGGTTCGACCCGAGCTGAGATTTGTGGGCAGGGCCCACTCAATCGCCCGTGATACCCAGTGTGGGAAGACACACGCGTGAAGAATGCATTGTTGTCTGGTTTTTGTTGGTAGTTTGGGGTGTGGTGTGGTGCGTACATGATGGGTTGACAGGGTTGTAGTGGGATGGGGTGGTTGGGTGGCAGTGCTAGGGAAAGGTGGATGTGGCGCATAGGGGTGTCGGGTGTGTGGGGTGCGAGTATTTGGGTGGTTCCGTTCAGGACGTGTCTTTTAGTTGCGCCAGGGCGGAATCCGAACCGGGGGCAAAGCGATCGAACAAGCAGAGACCCCACGAAGCCGGGAGGGGGGGCCAAGAGAGTGGAGCAGAGGGCGGAGAAGAGCGACCCCAGGGGAAACGAAGGGGGCCCACAAGTGGGAGGGGGGTTTAGGGAGGTCAACAACCTGGCAGGCCGCCAGCGCGCTCGCTCGCCGCGTGTCCTTCCTGGGTTCATGTGAGAGGGGAACCTCACTGGCTGCTCCAAGCCCGGGCCCACCAGGCCTTACCCGCCACAAGGGTCGCGGAAGCCCGGGAACCAAGCAAGCGTAGGAGAGGGGTGGAAAAGAAAAGCTTCCCGGGAGAAGGTCCCTGGGTCCAATGTGTGGTGGTTTAAGCACAGCAACAGAAAAGGGACGAAACACTGTGGAAAGTCAGGATCACGTATTATGTTACCGAGCAAGGAGGTGTTCTCCTGGTGAGTGTTATATGAAAGACTCGTTACAATCATTTTGACGATTACAATAGAGTGTCTGACACGAGTTTTTAAATTCTTTGACAATGTGATACGGGCCTATAACTGCCTCTTGGCAATTTTGACCTCCTATTCCCCCTCGCACCCACGCCGCTCGCAGTGACAACATTTTCTTCTCTTTCCCCCTCCTACTGTGATGTGTCCCACAGTTTGATTATGAGTGCTTGTCATACTCTCTCTCCCAGCAACCACTAACTGCAGCACGTAGCGCCACCTAGCCAGACCTTATAAGCCCCTCCCCCATCCACACTGGTATGTTGGCAGGCACAACATGGCACAAGTAACCCCAATTGCGTTGAGTTCTTGAGTATAATGCCCATGACTTATCCAGAAGATCACAGTTTATCAATACGCATACAAGCCCCTTTTTGATCCCCCCATGACCCCTGGCTCTTTCCACCCCCCTTCCTGGCTCTTCCATGATGTTCCCCAGGCTTTGAGAAGAGATATAGATGACTCCTTGAGGACTGAGCACTCAATAGTCACTTATTCTCAGCATTTTAACTATCTCTGAGTCACTACATTAACCACTTCCGAACCACTTCCCAGATGAAGGAAGAAGTACCACCCCCCCTGAAAGAGATTGAGAGGAGCACTAATTTGTGTGTGGAAATATCACTATTGAGAAGGCTCAATCATCCAAATGATTATTTTAAAGAATAAGTAATTCACTCAAAGTGCAGAGAGGCTTGCCTACTAACGATTTAAGGTATGTTTCACATAAACGGAAACACAAGACTCTTTAGAAAGTTGGTCAAAATTTCTTTCAATGTCCAGCTGAGTTAAATAACCCATGGTCGCTTTCAAATGTTAACTTCAGTCTGATATCTTTGTACATTTGTTCTTTTTTTTGAAAATTAAATTTTAAATCAATTTAAAAAGAACTGTGCTCATATTGTCTTTCTCTAAATGTTTCTTGGCATTGCTTGCTATCACTTCTCCCGCTGGAACGCACTGGTTGTTATTTTTTTCTTTCCTATCTGTTCCACCCTTATGTAACCTTCGTCAATCCCTTCCACCAGGGCCAAGGCACTGAACATCTTCCACAGGAGCCCCGTGAGACCAGGCCGTCCTCCACGTCCACTCTGTGAGCTCTGTACCAGTCAATAGTTCCCTTAGGAGGATTGGCTTTAAAAGAGTCCCTGGCTTGTTTTTTCTATATGATTTTTTTTCATTTTTTATATTGAATGGTTTTGTTTTGTATTTCAGTTTCAGACATCAGTTTTTCAATTCAGTTTCCGGCATATTCCACTTTCTCTACCCCCCACCCCACCAGAAACCCCAGAGCACACAATTCTGCCATAACTGTCTTCCATCTTTCTCTCAGTCTGTTTTTTACATTTAGGAATTCCACATTGTCCGTTCCCTCCATTAAATTTTATATGACACTTTGACTGTTTGAATCCTTGAACATCTGTCCCGTGAGCAAATCATACATTGTGTATGTAATAATATATATATAATATATATAATGATCGATACCATATAATTCAGACACATGATTTGCTTCTGTTTTCCTTTAGAGAACATTGCCTCCTAATACAGATGTTGGTCACCCGCCGGTGGGGCTCTAGAGGCACCGCCTTTGCGCGGCGTTCATTCTTTAGTGGGCTTGGTAAGTCTCTCATGCGGCCCTCTCCAACTCACTGCAGCCTCGCGATTCCTGCCTGCTATTCCTATGTGGGCTGCCGAGGACTGCTAATCCTTGGTGCAGCCTACTTATGCTTTCACTCGCAGCTCCCTCCCTTTTGCCCTCCCCTCCCTACGCACTTTGTGCGCCGCCCGGCATTTCGCGGCCTCTCATATCCTAAAAGGTTCGAGAAATTGTGGAGCAAATAAAGAAAATAATGATGTTGCCTTATTTTGCTCCTAGCATGGTCCCTGGTAAACTGATAGCAAGGAAAAATAAGAGCACGGTGATAAAAATGACCAGCTCCGGATTCGAAACACCAGTTTAAAAGTTTCCAAGTTTGCTCTGGAAGAGAATCTTCTCTCCAGCGGCCAAAGAGCTAAAGTGGCAGAATATCAAGCTGGAGCCTTTATTTATACATTTGGCTGATTTTTAAAAACGAAAATTTATCCCTTGCACAACGAAGAGTGGTCACCAGTTAAAGTGAAGCACTTGGGTGGGGAAGGGGGAACCCTGAAACTTGGGATGAGGATGTGTGGAGAGAAAACCATGGAGGGCATGAGGATTTTGGAACTCGCTCGGATGCGGAGGGATGTTTCTTTTATCTGAGAGAAATTCAATCTCCCCACCCTCAGCAGAGAATCCACACCCCAAAGATCCCTCTATACCCACGCCTTGCCTGATAGGAAACTAATTCCCGGGGGGATTGAGAGGGGGGGGGGCGTGTGGGGAATGTTTGGGATGTTGCTTGTGGGCCGGGGCCAATGGTGGGGGAGCTATGTCCCTCAGGGCCCAACAATTGTTGCCTCGAGACCTATAACCAGATTGAAGTCTAAGCAAGCCCCTTAAAGTGAGAGATAGAAAGTGTGGTACACGAGGAGGTGCGCTATACACTAAAGAAATGCCAACAGGCGAAACCAACATTGAGCCCCTGATTGCTATTCCCTGGGGTGACCAGCCAACAACCTGGTGGCAGGTTTGACTACAATTGGGAACCACTTCCATCATGGAGGGGACAGCGGTTTGTCCTTACAGGAATAGATAACTTATTCTGGATATGGATTTACCTTTCCTGCACATAATACTTCTGCCAAAACCTACCATCCGACTTACAAAGATCCTTATCCACCGTCATGGTATTCTTCATAGCATTGCTTCTGACCAAGGGAACTCACTTCACAGTGAAAAGACACAGTTACAGCACCAATTAGGTAGCAAAAAAAAAAAAGGGGGTCCCTGGGGCTGGGCAAGGTTCTCCAGCAGGCAGTATATGCTTCGAATCAGTGTCCACCATATGGTACTGTTTCTCCTATAGCCAGAATTCATTGGTCCAGGAACCAAGGGTGGAAGTGGGAAGGATTCCACTCACTATCACACCTAGTGACCCAGTAGGAAAATTTTTGCTTCCTGTACCCAACACCTTGCGGCTGCGGGTCTAGATGTTTTGGCTCCAATGGAGGGGAGTGCTTTTGCCGAGGAGATACAGCAAACTTCCATTGAACTGGAAGCTAAAACTTCCCCCTGGCCACTTTGGGCTTCTACTGCCAACAGGCTAAGGAAGGAATAAGTGTAGTAGGAGGAGTGATTGAAGGAATAACAGTAGTAGGGGGATTGATTGGTCCAGACTACCAGGGGGAAAATTGGGCTTTTTTTTTTCTCCACAATGGGGTGCAAGGAGATTATTTTGTCTGGAAGGCAGAAGATGCTGTAGGGCTCCTCCTGGTGCTACCATGTCCTATGCTTAAGGTCAATGGAAAACTCAAAAAACCCAAACCAGGCAGGACAACAAATGAATGGCCCAGACCCTTCATGGATGAAGTTGTGGGTCACGTCATCGCGGAAAGAGCCAGACTTGGGTGTTTGCTGATTGTGGAGGAAATAAAGAATGGGTAGCAGAAAGAAGGTAGTCATAAATATAGCTGAAGGCCCACGGGACCAGTTGCAGAACCATGGATTATAATAGATCAGAAGTTAATTTTTGGTCCTATTTGGTTACAATGTGCATAGATATATATAATATATATATATATATATATATAATATATATGTAATATGTCTATGTATATATGTATAGTAACAGTACTGTGTTGTTCCCCTTTTGAATGTGAAACTGAGATATGTGTTAAGTTTGTCATATTTAGGTTATTAAGATACTGAAGGACTAAGTTCTTCTCAAGGACATTACCACCCACTTTACCACCGCGTACTCTAATAATATAAGGCTTTCGTAGTGCACATTAGAGATACGTTAACAGGTTAGGTTGAAATATGACCCGGTCATCATTTGCATTGACATTTTAGCATAAGATAAAGAGAGGCTATTTTTTGTGTGTCAAGTTGACAATGGTTGGACTTGTGTGATGGTTTAATCCCTGGGTGTCACTTGACTGGACTAAGGGAACAAATAAGAGAAAAAGGGTCCTCTGATTGGACTGCCTCAACCCGGATGGCCCACCCCAATGTGGGCGTTACCTCTGCCAGCAGGCAGTATTGAAGGCCGGCAGAAGGAGCTAGGTCCCTTTTTTTCTCCTGCGCTTGCCTCTACTCAGCTGGTGAGTTTGTCTTGCTGCTGATCAACCCTTCGGATCCAGCGTGTACTGAGACCAGCAGAATCTCCTGGAAACGCCATTTGGGCCTTCAGCACTGGAATTGGTCACTACTAGAGACATCAGCCTTGCTTACTGAGCAGGTTCCCTGGATGTCTTGTCCCAGTGTGGTGCAAGCTATGTTGGAAATCCTTGACTCTCTCGGTCAGGTGAGAAAATAATAAAATTGTATTATATACCATATAGATAATATATATATATATATAATATTTTCATCTTTGCTTTCTGTTTCTTTAGAGGAACCTGACTGATACAGTGCCATCATGTGAGTGCTTTGATGTGAACTGGGTCCTTTCTGCAAGAGCAGCCAGCTCTTCACCATTGAGCCAACTCTCCAGCTCCAGATGAGGCATGTATGTTACAGGAGAATATATTTTGGCGCAGAAGAAGAGTGTAATCCAAGTAATTTTCACCAAAATGGGTAAGCTGGAAGATCATCAACATAGTAAGTGACATAAACCAGAACTCTGAAAGAATAATATCACACATTCTCGGTAGAAGTGAAACTAAATATATGTTTAAAAGCATAATAATAGAATGAAGACTATTTGGTAAAAGAACAGGGACCAAAGAGATGTGGATTGAGCAATGACAGGACGCTCTAGTTTCATGCTAATGTGTGTTTGTGGTGTGTGAATACTCAGGTTCACACACAAGTAGACATAAGCAATTAATTCCCTGATCACACTGAAAGATTCTAAACTAATAAAAGGATGTAAATAAGCATAAGAGCTTGGGAATCTAAGTATCACTATAGGATAAAAAAGAAAAAACGTTATGAAATTTGGAAAGAATCAACATTAATAGATATATAACATTGCTTTAACCAATATTGTTTTCATCATAGTTTCAGTAAAGTTTGAAAATGAGATAAGAAATTGCACATTCTTGTTTTTTTAAGGTATATTAAAATATTTTTATTGAAGTTTTTGTGCATTTCATACATTTCTTAGTCCAATTTAAACACATTCCCCTGTTCCATGCCCCCCTCCCTCCCGAGGTCATGCATTCTGCCATAGCAGGTCGTAGCATGAATCTTTTCTCGGTCTTTTATAAAAGTTTTTTTTATGCAAGGTTTATTATTTGGGGCAGAAATTTACTGTTTCAGCCAGTTCTTTACCCATCCTTTTGTTATTGTTCTTTGGGATTCTTCTCCCTCCAATTTTGTAGTGACGTCCAAATCTGCGCTATTGTTGGTGTGGGTACGAGATGGTTGTTGTTTGCATGCGTGGGCTTTTTATTGATATTTGTTGTATTTTTGCTTGTGTTTTGGTGTGTGTGGTGGGGGGGTTGTTTTGATTGGTGGGGGGGTTGGTGGTGGTTTTTTGTTGTATTTTGGTGTGTGGGGTGTGTGTTTGTTAGAGGGGGAAGGAGGACGCGAAAAGAGGCAGACATCCCGGCACCAAGACCAAAAATTAATTAAGACCCGAAAAGAGGGGGGAAGGGTGGTGGGTGGGGGTGTGGGTAATGTTTCTGAGTATCAGTGAGATAATCTGTGAAGGAGGCACCGGATAACAGCTCAAGTGGGGCGAGGCAGAGAAAAAGAAATACAAGAGTCGTGTGGCCCCGGTGGTGCCGGACAAAGAAGAATTTGGTGAGCGGCACCACATTGAGGGAGACCAGTCAAATCATATTGTTGTTGCTTTGTTCTGGGACGGTGTGATTTTCACATTACATAATCCTGCAGTGCCATCCATTTGCCTGCACCGTTGACTGATTCTTTTTTTTGTTTTTTTTGTTTTTGGATTTTTTTGGTCTTTTTGAGACAGGGTCTCCTTGTAGCCTCAGCTGTCCTGGAACTCACTCTGTAGACGAGGCTGGCCTTGAACTCACAAAGATCCACCTGCCTCTGCCTCCCAAGTGCTAGGATTAAAGGCGTGCGCCACCACGCCCGGCTTTTGATGTCATCTTTCTTTACCACTGCAGAGAGCTCCATTGTGTAGATGGAGCACATTTTCTTTATCCACTTGTCAGTTGAGGGACACAGGCTGCTTGCAGCTCTTCAGTACTGTGGAGAGAGCTGCAATAAACATAGATGTGCATGTATCTCTGTGGTAGGATGAGTCTTGTGGGTATATCCAGGAGTGGTATGACCGGGTCAGGCGGTAGGCTCATTTGGAGTCTTTTTTAAACATTTTTATTGAAGTTATGTGCATTTCATACATCGTTTCTCAGCCCGATCTAGATTCATCTTGTCTTTCACGCCCCACGCCACCCAAATTCATGCACCTGCCATCCCTGCCATGTATCTTTTTATGATTCTTTTCAAAGTTTTTTCAAAACGGGATTATTGGGGCTGGAGCGATGGCCTAGCAGTTAAGAGCACCGACTGCTCTTGCAGAGGACCCAGATTCAATCCCCAGCACCCACATGGCAGCTGAGAACCGTCTTTAACTCCAGCTCCAGGGGAATCTGACACCCTCTTCTGACCTCCATGGCATTGCACGACACAGGTGCACAGACCTACATGCAGACAGTACATTCATACACATAATAAAATAAATAAAATTAAAAAAAAAATATTTAAAAAAAAACAGGATTATTGTCCTTGGGGGAATTTTACTGTTTCAGTTGGTTCCCTGTCCCATTTCCTCTGCTATTGTTGTTCCCTCCAATCTGTATTGCTTCAACATATGCATATATATATATATATATATATATATATATATATGTCACACCTATACTAAAATTATATCATCTGTACACAAACTGTCATTTCCATATCATGTTACAGGATTCACGTTTTTCCTTTTTAAATTTATATTACTCTAAAAATATTTATATTACTCTAAAATATGCCTACATATCCTCCACACATATAGCAAGATTACAAAGTCTAAAAAATAAGTGGTGGGTTAATTCTAGACCCTGTTAAGGGATTTACACTATCCAAGCACCATCAGTTTGCCTTACAACTTGGTGCTTGGTGCTAGCATCCACAAATGAGGGATATCATTTGTCATTTGCTTTTCTGGGACTTTTACTTCACTTAACATAATATCCTTTAGCTCCATCCATTTACCTGCAAAGTTCATGATGCCATCTTTCTTTACCACTGCATAGAATTCCATTATGTAGATGTACCACATTTTCTCTACCCACTCATTGGTTGAGGGGCATTTGGGTTGGTTCCAGCTCTTTGCTATTGTGAAGAGAGCTGCAGTAAACATAACTTTGCATATATCTTTGTGGTAGGATGAGTCTTGTGGGTATATACCCAGGAGTGGTACAGCTGGGTCAGGTGGTAAGCTCATTTTGAGTATATTCAGAGTTCTCCATACTGCTTTCCATAGTGGTTGTATGAGTTTACATTCCCACCAGCAGTGGATGAGTGTCCCCCTTTCCCCACAACCTCACCAGCATTTGGTACCATTTGTTTCCTTGATCCTACCCAGTCTTATCGGAGTGAGATATCTTAAAGTTGTTTTAATTTGCATTTCCTTAATTATTAGCAATAGTGAACATTTTTAAGATGTTTCTCAGCCATCTTTATTTCCTCATTTGTGAAGTCTCTGTTCAGCTCCTTACTCCATCTTTTGAGTGAGACATTTGTTTATTTCTTTGCTTTTTGAGTAGTTTATATATTCTGGAAATTAATGCTCTGTCAGATATATCACTGGTGAAGGTTTCCTCCCACTCTCTGGGTTTTCTCTTCACTTCATTGATTGTTTCTTTCACTATACAATAGCTTTTGAGTTTAATGAGGTCCTACCTGTCAATTGTCTACCTCACTTCCCATGCAGTAGCTGTCTCATTTAGGAAGTCTTCTCCTATGCCTATGTCTTGTAAGTTGCTGCCAACCTTTTCTTTTATCATCTTCAGAGTTTCAGGTATCACATTGAGGTCTTTGATCCATTTGGACTTGATTTTTGTGCAGGGCTAGAGGTAGGGGTTTAGTTTTATTCTTCTACAAGTGGTTTTGCCAACACCACTTGCTGAAGATTCTCTTTCTTCCATTTAATCTTCTTGGCTCTTTTGTCAAATATGAGGTGGCTGAAATTGTGTATGCTCAAGTTTGGAACCTCAATTTTGTTCCATTGGTCTACAGGTCTGTTTTTGTGCTAGTACTGGGCTGTTTTTATGACTATAGCCCTGTAATATAGTTTGAAGTCTGGTATAGTGATCCCCCCTGTATTGCTCTTTTCACTCAGGGTTACTTTGACTATTTTGGGTCTTTTGCTTTTCCATATGAATTTAAGAATTTTTTCCAAGTTTGTGAAGAAACTCGTGGAGATTTTAATTGGGATTGCATGGAATCTATAAATTAATTATAGAATGGACATTTTTTACTATATTAATTTTTCCAATCCATGATCATAGGAGGTCTTTCCATCTTCTGATGTCTTTGTCAATCTCCTTCATCAAGGGTTTGAAATTTTTGTTGTAGAAATCTTTGGTGTCTTTGGTTAGGTTTATTCCCAGTCATTTTATTGTTTTCGTTGCTATCGTGAGTAATAAGGTCTCCTTATATTCCTTCTTCAGTTGCTTGTTGTGTAAAGAAAGGCTACTGATTTTTGTAAATTAATTTTGTATCCAGGCACTTTACTGAAAGTCCACCAGAAAACTCCTAGAAATGATCAAGACTTTCACTAAAGTGTCCACATACAAAATTAACTTACAAAAATCATTTTGAGTCTTTTAAGATTCTCCACACTGCTTTCCATAGTGGTTGTACAAGTTTACATTCCCACCAGCAGTGGATGAGTGCTCCTCTTTCCCCAAAACCTTTCCAGCACTTGGTATCCTTTGTTTTCTTGATGATAGCTAGTCTTACCTGAGTAAGATGAAATCTTAAAGTGGTTTTAATTTGCATTTCTTTAATTATTAGTGATGAGCACTTTTTAAGATGTTCCTCAGCTATCTTTACTTCTTCATTTATGAAGTCTCTGTTCAGCTCTTGACTCCATCTTTTTGAGAAAGTCATTTGTTTTCTTCCTTGTTTGTTTTTTGAGTAGTTTATATACTCTGGATGTTAATTCTCTATCAGATATATCACTAGTGAAGGTTTCCTCCCACTCTGTGAGTTTTCTCTTCACTTCTTTGTTTTTTTTCACTGTACAGAAGTTGAGTTTAATAAGTTCCCATTTATCAGTTTTTACCTTATTTTTTGTGCAGCTGCTCTCTGATTTAGAAAGTCTTTTCCCATGCCTATGTCTTGTAGGATACTACCAACCTTTTCTTCTATCATTTTTAGATTTTCAGGTTACACATTCAGGTCTTTGATCCATTTGGAGTTGATTTTGTACATGGCGAGAGGTAGGGGTTTAGTTTTATTCTTCTACGAGTGGTGATTCAGTTATGACAACATCACTTGCTGAAGATGCTGTCTTTCCTCCACTGAGTCTTCTTGGCCCCTTTGTCAAATATGCGGTAGCTGAAATTAGATGTGCTCAGATTCAGATCTTCAGTTTTGTTCTATTGATTTACAGGTCTGTTCTTGTGCCAATACCAGGCTATTTTATGACTATAGCCCTGTAATATGGTTTAAAGTCGGGTATGGTAATCTCCCCTGTATTGCTCTTTTTGCTCAGGGTTGCTTTGGCTATCCATGGTCTTTTGTTTTTCCATATGAACTTTAGGATATTGTTTTTCTAGGTCTGTGAAGAAGCTTGTGGGGATTTTAATAGGGATTCCATTGAATCTGTATATTGCTTTGGGCAAGATGGTCATGTTTACTATATTAATTCTTCCAATCCATGAGCATGGGAGGTTCTTCCATCTTCTGGTATCTTCCTTCTTGAGGGATTTAAAATTTTCATGGTAGAGACTTTTAGTGTCTTTGGTCATGTTTGTTCCTAAATATTTTATTTTTTGGAGGTGATTGTGAATGGAAAAATCTCCTTGTATTCCTTCTTCAATTGCTCATTAATGAGGTAAAAAAAAGGCTACTGATTTTTCTAGGTTAATTTTGTAGCCCACCACTTTACTGAATCTGTTGATGGTTTCTAAGAGTTTTCTGGAATTTTGGTTGTCCCTTAAGTAAACTATCATGTCATCTGCAAAAAGGGATAGTTTGACTTCCTCTTTTCCAATTAGTACTCCTCTAATATCCTCTTCTTGTCTTATTGCTCTCACAAGCATTTCAAGCACTATAATGAAAAGGAGTGGGGATAGGTGGTAGCCTTGCCGGGTTCCTGACTTTAGGGGAAATACTTCAAGTTTTGCCCACTTGGGATAATGTTGTCTATGGGTTTGTTGTATATGGCTTTAATTATGTTGAGGAATGTACCCTCCCTGCCAATTCCCTCAAGGGCTTTAAACATGAGGCATGTTGAATTTTGTTGAAGGCCTTTTCTGCATTGATTGAGATGACCATGTATTTTTTGTCTTTCAGTCTATTTATGTGCTTTATGATGTTTATTGATTTATGTATGTTGAACCATCCCTGCATCTCTGGTATAAATCCAAGTTGCTCGTGGTGGATGTGTGCCTGTATGTGGTTTTGCAAGTATTTTCTTGAGAATTTATGCACTTATGTTCATTAATGAAATAGGTCTATAATTTTCTTTTTTGGTTGTATCTTTGCCTGGCTTTGGTATTAGAGTGATGTTGGTTCCATGGAAGGAATTTGGGAGATTTTGGTCTGTTTCTACCCTCTTGAATAATCTGAGTAGTAGTGGCTATAGGTTGTCTTTAAATATCTTATATAATTCTGCCATGAATCCATCTGGGTCTGGGCTTTATCAGTTTGGAGTTTTTTTTATCACAGTTTCAATTTGCTCCTTTGTTATGGGTCTACTTAAACTGTCTATCTCTTCCTGGTTAAGTTTTGGTGGATTCCATAATTTCAGGTATTCATCCATTTCTCTTAGGTTTTCAAATTTAGTCGAGTATAGGTTTTTGAAGTATTCCCATAAGATTGTCTGACTCTTTTCACTATCTCTTGTGATGTTTCCCTTTTCATCTCTAATATTGTTGATTTGGAGTTGTTCTTTCCTTATTTTGGTCATCTGGGCTAACGGTCTATCTATTTTGTTTATTCTTTAAAAAAAAACAGCTCTTTGATTCATTGATTTTTTTTATTGTTTTCTTTGTTTCTATTTCACTGATTTCCACTCTGATTTTTGTTATTTCTTCCTGTCTGCCAGGCTTAGGATTCATTTGTTGTTGTCTCTCAATTTTTTTTAGTTGCATTGTTAGGTCATTTATTTGTGCTCTTTCTGTTTTCTTAATTGTAGGCACTTAGGGCTATGAATTTCCCTCTCAGGACTGTTTTTAAGGTGTCCCATAGGGGTTTTTATGGTATTTTGGTATTTTTGAGACAGGGTCTCCCTTTTAGTCCCAGCTGGCCTGGAGCTTGCTCTGTAGATCAGGCTGGCCTTGAACTCACAGAGATCCACCTGCCTCTGCCTCCCGAGTGTGTCCCATAGGTTTTGCTATGTTGTATCATCCATTTCATTTACTACCGGGAATGCTTTTCTTTCTTTCTTTCTTTCTTTCTTTCTTTCTTTCTTTCTTTCTTTCTCTTTTGACCCATTCACTATTCAGTGGTATGTTGTTTAGTCACCATGTGTTCTTGTAGCTAGTAGGACTCTTTCTTGTGTTGATATTAAGCTTTATTGCACTGTGGTCTGATAGGATGCATGAAATTATTTTAATTTTTTGTATTTGCTGAGGTTTGCTCTATGTCCCAGTATATGGTCAATTTTGGAGAATGTTCCATGGGGGGCTGAGTAGAAAGTGTATTCTTTGGTGTTTGGGTGGAATATTTGGTAAATGTCTATTATGTCCATTTGGTGTGTTACATTGTTCAGTTCAGCTGTCTCTCTGTTTATTCTTGACCTAGTCAATGGGCTCAGTGGGGTATTGAAGTCTCCCACTATTAGTGTGCTGGGATTGATCTGTGCCTTGAACTCCTGTAAGATTTTGTTTAAGAAATTTGGTGCACCAGAGTTTGGTGCATATTGATTTATGATTGTGACATCTTCATGGTTGATTGATCCTTTGATAAAGATGTAGTGACCCTCTTCATCTCTTCTGATTAGTTTTACTTTGAAATCTATTTTGTCTGATATTAAAATTGCAACTCCTCCTTGCTTTTTGGTACCATTTGCTTGTAATATTTTTTCCATCTTTTCACCTTAAGATGGTACCTGTCCTTGAAGGTGAGGTATGTTTCTTGTAGACAACAGAAAGATGGATTCAGTTTCTTAATCCATTCTCCCAGTCTGTGTCTTTTGAAAGGGAGTTCAGACCATTAATATTTAAAGTTAATTTTGAGAGTTATATATTGCTTCCCTTCAGTTTTATTTTCTGTTTGCATTCTTGGTCTATGTTTGTATTTCTGGGTATACACCTTCAGTAATTACTCTCTCCTGCCACTTGAGGACAGGTGCTCTTTTCCTCTGTCCTCTGAATTGCTTCAAGAATTTTTTGGAGGTTTGTTTTTCTAGACATATATTCTTTCATCTTGTTTATGTCATGGAAGATTTTCCTTTTCTCCTTCTATTATAATTGAAACTTTTTCTGGGTAGGGTAACCTGGGTTGGTATCTGTAGTCATTTAGAACAGGGAAGGCTTTGGTCCAAGCTCTTCTGTATTTCATCATTTGTATTGAAAAGTCAGCTGTAATTCTGATGCGTTTTCCTTTACATGTAACTTGCTGTTGCTGGCTTTCAGTACTCTATATTTGTTTTGAGCATCTAGCATTTTGGTTATGATATGGTGTGGGGAGTTTCTTTTATGATCTTGTCTATTGGATGTTCTATGTGCTTATTGTATTTGTATAGGCATGTCTTTTTTTAATTGGGGGAAATTTTCTTCTATAATTCTGTTGAAGATCTGGTCCATACTGTTATTCTGGGATTCTTTTTTTTTTGGTCTTTTCAAGACAGGGTCTCCCTGTAGCCCCAGCTGTCCTGAAACTCACTCTGTGGACCAGGCTGGCCTTGAATTCACAAAGATCCACCTGCCTCCACCTCCTGTGTTCTAGGATTAAAGGCGTGTGCCACCACGCTTTCCTCTATACCTAGGATGTGGAAGTTTGGTCTCTTCATGGTGTCCCACATTTCCTGGTTATTCCTCTCTTGCATTTTTAAAATTTTTCATTGTCTTTACTTGAGCTCTTCAGTACTTCCATGTTATCTTCTAGGCTCAATATTCTATTTTTTGTTTCATTCATTCTGTTACTGAGGTTTTCTCCTGTCCTTTACTGTTGACTGGATGAGTGTTCGATTTCTTTTTCATTTCAGCCCAAGATTCCTTTAGTATTTCCATTTCCTTCCAGTTTTGTTTGTTCTCTCCCATAAGTTCTTAGATTTGTTCTTTATATTCCTTGATTTCTTTGTGTATGTCTATGATTGTTCCTTTAAGATCTATGTCCTGAGTTACTTCCAGTGAGATACCACTGCTGGAGTCTTCTATAGGACTGATAGAGTTTGTTGGGAATTTATTATTTACTTTTCCCAAGTTATTGATTTTTCCCTATGCTTTTGGCATGTGGATTTGGTTTGTTGATTTGTTGTTTGTAATCTGATGTGAGACTCAGGTATTTCTTCTTGTGTTGAAGGCCTGTTCCTCTCAGTTGTCTGTGAAGTGGCAGGTCCACTGTCTCTTCATCTCTTCTCTGACTTTGTGCTCCAGAGACACTACCACTGTTTCCACTGGGATGCCCACACCTCTGCGAGGTGGCGGGGGGCTGATTTGGCCTCCAGACAGGCAACCAGATGGCAGACTCCCATGGTCTGGGAACCCGCCAGGGCAACCTGTCACTCACTCTGCACCAGAAGTGGCCAGATGGCAGGCTCCAGAGAGTCTCAGCACATTCTTTTCTTTTTTTAATTTATTATTTTTTATGTGTATGAGTGTACTGTCTGCATGTAGGTCATGCAATACCATGGAGGTCAGAAGAGGGTGTCAGATTCCCCTGGAACTGCAGTTAAAGTTGGTTCTTAGCCACCATGTGGGTGCTGGGAATCGAACTCAGGTCCTCTGCAAGAACAGTCAGTGCTCTTAACCACTGAGCCATTTCTCCATCCTCCAACACATTCTTTTCAATAATAGTCCTAAGTTTAAATGGTCTAACTGATAAAATAAAAGATGCATACTGTCTCAGTGATTAATAAGGTAACAAAACCCAACTGCTTGCTGTCTGTAAGAAAGTCAGCTTAATTGCAAAGTTACAGACCCACAAAGCGAAAGGATGGAAAATAATATCCCAAGGAAATGAAATCCCAAATCAACCAGGAGAAGCTATATTCATATTTGACAAATCGGACTTCAAATGAAATAAGTCAGAATGGCCGTCCTGTTCTCGTTATCATTCCTGCTATTGGGATATACTAATTCTTTGACCTTGTCTTTAATTCCTAGTATTCTTGTTTGTGCTTGATCTAGTCTATTGATGATGCTTTCTAGTAAGCATTAAATGGATTTATTTATTACTTATTTAGCTTTTCATTTCTAAAAATTCAAGTTTGCTTGTTTTCAGAATGCCTACCTCTTTGCCAAATGTCTCATCCAAGTGTTAAATTGACAACTTTATTATATACATTCATTTATTTGAAACCTCTCTGGTCACCTTTAAACCTAGACTTTTAAATTACTTCTTTGACATGTCAGTGTCTTTGGGTTCAGTTATTGAAGAGTTATGAACTTTCGGAGTTTCCTACGTTTCCATGTCCCTTCTTATTTTTTGTGTTTCTGTGGTACAATTTGTGCATCTGTTGGGATAAAATATATTCTGGTTTTGTATAGATGTTCTCTCATTGACCATCCTTCTCCTGAGGTCTCAATCACCAGTTCCACCCACGGAGGGACAAACAAGCCACAGTAACATCAGCAGTAAAAAAACAAACCAGGAGCTGGGCGTGGTGGCACATGCCTTTCTTTAATCCCAGCACTCAGGAGGCAGAGGCAGGTGGATCTTTGTGTGTTCAAGGCCAGTCTGGTCTACAGAATGAGTTTCAGGACAGCTGGGGCTACAGGGAGACCCTGTCTTGAAAAAAGACCAAATAAATAAATAAATAAATAAATAAATAAATAAATAAATAAATCAGGTATAGGTATGTGGTAGTTTGAGTGAGTGTCCCCCATAGGCTTTAAGTATTCAGACATTTGTCTCCATTTGGTGGCACTGTTCTTGGAGGTCTTAGAGGGTGTGGCCATGCTGGAGGACGTGTGTCATTGGGGGCAGGCTTGCTGAGTTTAACATGCGTTGTGCTCTCCAGTCGCTCTCTCTGCTTCCTGTGCTCATCTCGAGATGTGACCCTTGGCTTGCTGCTCCAGCTCCAGCCGCCATGCCTCCTGCCACAATGGACTCTAATTCCCTGGAACCATCAATCATAAGCTCAAATAAACTCTTCCTTTTATAAGTTCATTTGGTCATGGTGTTTTATCACAGCAACAGAAAAGTGACTAATACAGTTATTTGGTACCAGAGAGTGGGCTGTTGGCTGTGAATAACATGACCATGTGGATGTTTGGAGAGATGTGGAAGACTTTGGAACTTTGGGCTGGAAAAGTTGTTGACTACTGTGGGCAGAGCTTGGGGGGCCATTCTAGTAGAAGCCTGGAAGAAAGCATTGCTGCAAGAGGTGTGGTTCCAGAGGAGGATGAAGACTTAGGCAGCAACTGGTATGTTTTGATAGAGTCTGGCAGCAGTTTGCCCACAGCCCAGGTGCTTGCCTGATGCTAAGTTGAGGAGCAATGGAGTAATGTCTTTGGCAGAGGATATTTCAAGACAGCCTAATGTAGAAATGGTGGCATGGATATTAATGGTGAATATTGCGCAGATCTACAGTGAAGAAGAGCAGATGAGGCAGAAAGAAATGCAGAGCATGCAGTTTGGATCTGAAGGCCCCACTAGGAAGATTAAAGGTGGTGCCAAGGCATGTGAAGGAGAGGTTCCTTTTGATAGGGAGGTTAAAGTGATTAAGGAGGGGCCTTGATATTTACAAGTAAACAATGGAAAAGGTGAGATTAGAGTGATTAAGGAAGGGCCTTGAGATTTGCAAGTGGACAACAGAAATAGCGCCTTCAGGGCAAGACCACACCCAGCTAATCCTCAAACTTTTGAAAGCAAAATACTGAAAGGATTTTCTGCTCCAAGTTCAGGGCAGAGAAAAGTTGCAAATGTGTTTGAAATAGGCCAGGGTCCATCCAAAACTTGCAGCCAAACTCGGCGGTTTCATTCACGTAGTGCTGGCTTTGGAGGCATGAAGTTTGCAAGAGTGAAGGGGTCTTCAGTTCTTCCTCCATGGTTTCAGAGAGCTTCCAGGGTTAGGCAGAGTGCAGCAGGGGTGTTCCTGCATAAAGAAGGCCCTGATGGGCCATTGTGTGAGGCTGTGGGTGTGGAGCCTGGTTGGCAGCGGAGACCCCAAGAGGACGTTCGAGATGCCAGACCTGTGAGATATTTGCCAAGCAGAGCTGCATACAGGGAGTGGTACCAGCCTAAGAAAGAGATGTATGTTGCAAGCAAAGCTGGAAGAGCTGAGCCATCTAGGCCCTTTGGAAGTCAAGTCCCAGAAGTCGCACATGGAGCTACTGGACTTGGTTTTTGCCCTGCTGGATTTCGGTCATGTTTTGGTCCAGTGTTTCCTCAATATGCCTCTGTTCCTCCCTTTTGGAATGGGAATGTGTATTCGGTTCCACTGTACATTGGGAGTATGTAATTTGTTTTTTGATTTTATGGGAGCTTACAGTTTAGGAGATTGGCCTGAGTCTCAGAAGAGACTTTGGACTGCAGACTTTTGGATGGCATTGAAACTGATGAAGGTTATGGGGACTTTTAAGGTTGGACTAAATGCATTTTGCATTTTGTATGGTCAGGAGCCTATGGGGGCCAGGGAGTGGAATGCAGTGGTTTGAGTGAGTGTCCCCCATAGGCTTTAAGTATTCAGACATTTGTCTCCAGTTGGTGGCACTGTTCTTGGAGTCTTAGAGGGTGTGGCCATGCTGGAGTAGGTATGTCATTGGGGGCAGGCTTGGTGAGTTTAACAAGCCTTGTGGTCTCCAGTCGCTCTCTCTGCTTCCTGTGCTCATTGCAAGATGTGACTCTCGGCTTGCTGCTCCAGCTCCAGCTGCCGTGCCTCCCACCACAATGGACTCTAATTCCCTGGAAACATCAATCATAAGCTCAAATAAACTCTTCCTTTTATAAGTTCCTTTGGTCATGGTGTTTTATCACAGCAACAGAAAAGTGACTAATACAAGGTAGATAAAAAAACGAAATTAATTTGCGATGGCTGCTACATATCAATAATCATAGAACAGAGAGAGAGAAAATAAAGCCAAATATACTATCATGCTTATATTAGTCACTTTTCTGTTGCTGTGATAAAACACCATGAACTTATAAAAGGAAGAATTTATTTGAGCTTATGATTGATGGTTCCAGGGAATTAAAGTCCATTGTGGCAGGAGGCATGGTGGCTGGAGACTGGAGCAGCAAACCGAGGGTCACATCTCGCAATGAGCACAGGAAGCAAAAAAAGAGCAACTCTAGACCACAAGGCTTGTTAAACTCACTAAGCCTGCCCCCAATAACGTACTTCCTCTAGCACGGCCACACCTTCTAAGACCTCCAAAAAGAGTGCCACCAACTGGAGACAAATGTCTGAATACTTACAGCCTATGGGGGACACTCATTCAAACCACCACAATGCTGAAAATTAATAAATATTAAAGTAACAATAAAAGAAAGTAAGAAGGAATCAGGAAAAGAGTAAAAAGAAAACAATGAAAAGAAGGAAAAAAGGAAAATGATGAAGTAAAGACAAGACAAAAGATAAAAATTCCTATTACAAAGTAGACAGAGATAAATTAAAGGTAAGAAAAATAATAAAAACTAAAAATCTGCTGGGTGTGATGGTGCATGCCTTGAATCCCATCACTTTGGAGGCAGAGGCAGGCCAATCTCTGTGAGTTCGAGGCCAGCCTGGTCTACAGAGCAAGCTCCAGGCCAGCTGGGACTAAAAGGAGACCCTATCTCAAAAAGAAAAAAAAATTCTAAAAATAATAGTAAAAATATAGTAAAAAGAAAAACATATAGTGAATTGTAAAGCATCTCTCAACTCTCATCAATGAAGCTCTTTCATCCAACAGAAGGCAATGAACAGAGGCTACAAGTGGCCAAAGTATAAAGAATAAGAGTCTGCAGAGTATGAGCCTTTGAACAGGACTCCTATATTAAACTCCATCCACCCAGGGCTCAAGGACCGTTGCTGAAGAGGGGGTGAAAAGTCTGCCAGGGGAGGAGGTTTATGATTATATGGAAATGAGTCTTACGGGCTCCTAGGACCTTCAGCAATGGTCTCAGCGTGCACAAGACCCCTGCAAACTCAAGAAGACAAAAGCTGGGATAGAACTGGGGAAATGGGCATCAGGCCCCAATCTTAGCCAAAGAACTGGTAGTTAGTGACTACTGCTAGGTGAGGGAAAGCTGATCTTCTGTAAGGGAGTGACTCTAAATAGGCTGACTAGACACCAGCAGATGAATTTGTACTAAATATGGGTATAATAACTTCACTCAACAGGCCTTAATATAAATGACATAATGCATGAATCTGGTGTGGGGGGGAGGGGGGTCCTATGGGAAGGGGTGGATGGGAGAGGGCGATGGTTATGATGTTTTATATGAAATACACAAAAATTCAATAAAAATATACAAAAATAAATAAATAAATCCAAATAAAATCTTTAAAAAAGATTTCTTTTAAAAGAAGACAAGAAGTGGAGAGTCTTCTTTCACGGTGCTTGCACTGTACAGGATGCTCTTGCATGCTGGTTGGAGTCAGGTAGCCAAGGGTTGTCAGCTTCAGGGCCACAGTCACTAGAAGTTTCCCTTTTCATGTGGTGGGAGCCACTGCCAACCCTCATGAGCACAGTGGCCTGTGGGATGGATAGGTTCCATTCACTGCAAAGCCCTCCAGACCAGCCTGTGCCCAAGCCTATGTGCGTTCCCCCAAGGTACCTGAGTAAGGAAACCAACAGGGCACTGAGCTCAACTGTGGTGGGGAAGAGCTGGGGGAGCCATCAATGCCAGCCAAGGTCAGTGCTTCCATAAGTCATCACTCTGATGAGGGGTGAACCTTCAAAGATCAAGTAATCTGCTAGACTTGGACTCCGAGTTCATAGTCCCTCCCACACAACATCAAACCACACATGGCGAGGAAGCTGCTCTAGAGGCTGAGCATTGTTCCCACTACAGACTTAGAGCTCTTGGTGTCTTCAGTAATCCACAAATGATGGACCACCACATAGGCAAGGTCACTGCCATACCACCCTCCACAACCTGACTGTTTAAACTTCTCAGTGAGTCCAACCCTTCTCCGCAACTGCCACTCATGGCTGTCACCACACCAAAGCAATGGAAAGATTTGCCCAAACTTCCTGACTTGTGATCATTAATTGTTTTCAGGTCCCCAAACTAGCTGAGTCTTAAACAATAGCCTCAAGATGGTATCCAGCCATCACTGTAAGGAATGGAGAGTCCTGGAAGGAATCTCCTCTCCAAGTGCAAACCTGCACACGGAAGAACTCACTATCAGATACAATCCTTACACTAGATTTAAGGATTGTGAGCCCTGTGGGTTTCTCTTGCTGCCAGGAAGGCCTGTCTGATGCCACAAGAGCTGTCTAGCTTATCTTGAGGTTGTAGCTTTGGGCTCCACCTTCCTCCCACCCCCAGGAAGCCAGAGTTGGAGTCATAGACCAGATCCTGAAAACACCCCTCTGCATCAGGCTTCTATCCCCGGTTCTTTTTGGCTGTCATATAACTTGTTTCTGGACCCACTGCCCTTTCCTCCTTTCCCTCCTTGGAATAAAGACTTCCACTTTACATTTTTATATGTTTATGTACGTGTCTATGCATGTATGATTACAGGTGCCTCTGAGTCCAGAAGAGGGTGCAGGATACCCTGAAGCTGGACTCATGGGCAGTTGTAAGCCCCACCCTCACCCGCACATGGGTGCTGGGAACTGAATGCTGCTCTTCTGCTAGAGCAGTAAACACTCCTCACTTCTGAGCCATCTCCCCAGGCCTTCCTTTCCTTGTTCTACGCTGGTACTTGTTATTCATAGAACCACCATGGAAGAAACTTCTAATCTACCTTATCCCAAAGTCCTCAACATAATTTTAGAATGTACCAATACCTAGTTAGCTGAAGGAAATTCTGTGTTTTGGCTGAGATTTTCCTGATAAAGGGGGCCATTTTACATCCTCACTATCTCAGAGATCTTAAGACTATTATGTTGAAAAGTTTTGACTCCTGTTTCATGTACTTCCACCCATCAAATAGACAGTTATAAAGCATGACTTGTGGGCCATTAGATATTGAGTATATTATTTTTATGTATTTCTGACTCTTTACCTATAAACTAGAAGCAAAACTTCCTATTTATCTATTTCACTAGGTGTTTGTGAAGGTCAAATTAAATAATATTTAAGATGGATTTTTCAAAACTAAAAAGAATCGTGCAAAAAATAAGATCTTGCTTACACTATGGATAGTTTGGGGCAACTGTAATCAATATCTGTTAGACGCTACAATAAACAATGCCCTGTGAATTGTCTGACTACTCAGTGTTACTTGTCACTTCTTAGGCCTTCTTATCTTTTAAAAATCTAGGATGTGGCTTTTTTAAAAAAGCAAATATAGGGTTGGAAAGATGGTTCAACTGTTAAGAACACTGGCTGCTCCTGCAAAGGACCCAGGATTTAGTCTCAACACTCACATGGTAGGTAACAACCATCCATAACTCCAGTTCCAGGGGATCAGATGCCCTCTTTCTGACCTCCACTGGCATTGCACGACATGGGTGCACTTACATACATGCAGGCAATACATTTATACACATAAAAAGAAATGCAACAAAGCCGGGTGTGGTGGTGCATGCTTTTAATCCTAGCACTTGAGAGGCAGAAGCAGGCAGATCTTTGGGAATTCAAAGCCAGCCTGGTCTACAGAGTGAGTTCTAGGACAGCTGGGGCTATAAGGAGACCCTGTCTTGAAAAGACCAAAAAAAAAAAAAATTACAACAAAATAAAGTAAATATAACCAATGACGGGTGGGAGTTGAATATCCAAGACTAAATATACATCTATTTATGCATGTGAACATGCTTGCATATATGCACATATGTATACCTTTTATTTCTATTTAGAAATGCAGCCATTTTCTCCCCTTTTAACGAAGTATCTAATTGGCCAGGTGTGGTGGCACATGCCTTTAATTCCAGCACTCGGGAAGCAGAAGAAGATGGATCTCTGTGAATTCAAGGCCAGCCTGGTCTATATAGTGAGATCCAAGCCATCTGGGGTTAAAGGGAGGTCCTGTCTCAAAAAGACCAAAAAAGAAAAGAATAAGTACATAAGTAAACATGTTGTCATAAATTATAAAGCAGCCTTGACTGTATCTCTCCGTGAGGAAAAAAACGCTCTAATTTTGTGAGAGTTTTCTTTTTCCCCTTGCCGCCCAAATTCAGTTCTGTAGCACTTAATGTTACTTTCCTATACAAAGGAAGATACAGGACTCAGTTCTGAGAAGAGAAGCTATGGGAAAAATGAAGCAGCTCCTGGCTCCTTGGGGCTATTTTATTTACACATTCTGATTCATTTTAATTCACACAGGTAAGTCAAGGTTTAAATTAGATGGTCTCTGGCTGGGCAAGTTATACTGTTCCTAAAATGGAACATGGTGCAAGGAGGTGTGACAGGAGTGTAATGTGACTCATTGTCAGCCACAATTAGACTTTCTCCATCACCCACCAAGTGTCGACAGTCCCGGCTGTGGACCTGCACAGTCTCTGTTATAGGCTTCGTTGACTTCTGGTAATCTTCCTCAGTTACTGAACGTTATTGATCCTGTTTCCACACATCTCAACGTAATCGGCTTCTCCTGAAGTGTCCCCATGAACACCAGAGACCAGCTTGACCTGCTAAATAAGCAGTTGATTCCTGTTAAGAGTTTTCTCTCTGCTAAGTTGAACAGTTAGACACCACCAACTGAGGAAACTTTTAATTTGTTCTTAAAATAGGACAAATGTTTCTGGATGGCGCACTCATTTGAATCTGTATCACTGACAACCAGCCAGCAGTGTAACTGCTATCAAAAAGGATGGTGGAACAGAGTAAAACCTGTGTGGATTAACACACACATACACACACACACACACACACACACACACACACACACACACACACGAGAAAAACTAAGTCAAAGGGTTCCAGACTCAGTGGATTTATATCCTTCAACTGACCCTTCTTAGTTATTTATAATTACCAATAAAAATGGAAATAGAAGACACAAATTCAGTTTCTAGTATATACCTAGTATAAAGTCATAAAAATCTTCCATTGTGGGACATTAGCATTCCTTATTGTAACATACACATAATCTTCATTTTAAAAATAAATTTAAGGTCAGGTGTGGTGGCAGACACTTTTAATCCTAGCACTAGGTAGTGTGAGATTGAGGCCAGCCTGGTCTACATAGCAAGTTCTTGGCTAGCTGAGGTTACAGGGAGACCCTGTTTCAAAATAATAATAATAATAATAATAATAATAATGAGGAGGAGGAGGAGGAAAATACATTATTTAAGGAGTTATGGTTATGCTGAGATAATAAAACTAAGGGAGGAGAAGAAAGAGAAGAACAAGATGATGGAAGAGGAGGAGGGGGAGGAGAAGGGGAGGAGGGGGGAGAGTAGGAAGAGGAGGGGGAGGAGGGGGAAGGGGAGGAGGAGGGAGAGAAAGAGGAAGGGGGAAGAGGAGGAGGGAAGAGGAGGAGGAAGAGGAGGGGGAGGAGAGGGGGAGAGGGGGAAGAGGAGAAGGGAAGAGGAGGAAGAGGGAAGAGGAGGAGGAAGAGGAGGAGGAGGGAAGAGGAGGAAGGGGAGGAGGAGGAAGAGGGAAGAGGAGGAGGGAGAGGAGGAGGGAAGAGGAGGAGGTGGGGGAGGAGGAGGAGGAGAAAAATATATTCAAGGAGTCTCTATGGTTGTGCTGAGCTTGTCAGCAGCTGAACAAGGAGGCTTCCAACTTTGTGGCAGATCTGAGCCGTATAGGGTGTGGGGGGCTGACTTAGATGAAGATGAAGATGCACACATCTGGAGTGTAACTGCTGATGCGAACATAAAAGATGACTTCTCCTATCAGTTAGGCTCTGAACTATAGAAGCATGGTTACGATGTGGAGACTTCATGGCATCCAGAAGTTCTGGAAGGACCTTGAACTGTGTACTAAATTCTAGGATGGAGAAAACAGGATAGGATACATTAAAATGTTCATTTCATTATCTGCTTGAATTTATTTTTATTTAACAAAATGTTTTGATCTAAAATAAATCAATAAATTTAGGCAAGGTGTAGTAGCACTTTGGAGGCAGAGGCAGGTGGATCTTTCTAAGTTCCAGGCCAGCCTGGTCTACATAGAGAGTTCCAGGCCAGACAGGGCTATATAGTAATATCCCACCTCAAAAATAAAAATAAAATGGGGCTGGAGAGATGGCCTAGTGGTTCAAAGCACTGACTGCTCTTGCAGAGGACCCGGGTTCAGTCCCCAGCACCCACATGGTGGCTGAGAACCATCTGTAACTTCCAGGAGAACTCCAGTTCTAGGGGAATCTGACACCCTCTTCTGACCTCCGAGGCATTGCATGACACGGATGCACAAACCTACATGAAGACAGTACATAAAAAAAATAAAAAATTTAAAATATCATTAAAATAAAAATATTTTAAAAATTAAAAACAAAAATAAAAATAAAAATAAAAGTAAATAAATTTAAAAAATCAAATACAAAGAAAAAAATCAATCTATATGTTTTGGGTTTGTTCTTGGCTTCTGATTCACCGAGACATAATGAAAATCAAATTCACAGTCAGCACTCTGCAGCATCCAGCGTTGTCCCTTAGGACGACATTGTCTTTGCACCAAACATTTTCCATTGCTTTCCACTCTGCTTTAAGGGCAAAGACTGTGTGTCACTGAGTGTGAGTTTTTCAGCACATAGTAGGTATTCAAGGAATACCAATTGATAAGAAAGAACTCCAAATTCTACTGTCCTTGGTGCCTCTGCCTACTGCTTATGACAATAATATAAAATTCTGTTCATGTTCTACAAGTTACTATCAAAATATTCCCTAAGTTAATATAACACTATTTAAATTTCACAGTTTCATGCTCTAGAAATATGACAATGCCCAGAGTCCTCATTATTATAAGGAGAACTAACTGCACTTGGCATTATATCCGCAGCTCCAGAAATCTTCTAAGACACTGAGGGGGAAAGTGTATGGAACAGATGCACTTGGGGTCACGTGTCACCCTCTCAGAGGAGAAAGGGAGAACTTGCATATATGGTCTAAGTACATGTCTCCCCTTCACCAGAAAACCTATCTACCACACCACCAGGGTAAAGAGGGGCAACAGAAATGCATCCAGGCCGATACCCTGTGGTCGAAGCTTGTCTGCGTTCTTTATCTTCTTTCTCCATTGTTCATTTTGTTCCTGTTTATGAAATTACTTCTAAAGTGCCAAACTCTGGGATTAGCCCTCACTGCGCACACTGTGTTCCTAGGAAGGTCTGTTTACCCCCAGTCTCCCTATGTCCTCCCCTTCTCTGGAATGTACGACCACGTAGTCAAAGTTTCTCCTGTTTTCCTCCTTTACTCTGAATGGTTCCTCCACTTCTTCAAACAGAATTCAGGTCATCTACAGAAGGATTACACCCAACCCTCACCACGGCTACTTTCTTACCAACCTGGAGGGAAAAAGAGTCGTCCTGCCTGCCTGCCTGCCTGCCTGCCTGCCTGCCAACCTCCACGGCTGTTCCGAATACTTTTCCCTTCTTGTTTTATGAGTATCATTGTAACAATGATCTACTAAACCCATGTCGTCCCTCCTCATTTCCAAGGGAGCACTTGGTTGACTGTCACACCACACTACTTTTGTCTAATCCTCAGTCGTTCTCCAATCTATGGGTATTGACACTTCTAGCACTGAGGCCACCCTGTGGCCAAGAAATGAGACTTCATCATTGCCATTGTTTGCAGAACTACTGCTTTTCTTTTTTTTTCACATAAATTTATTTTTATTTTTTTATCAAATCTAAACCCGTGTCACCCCCATTTCCCCACCCCACCAGAGCTCATGCATTCTTCCAAACATGCTTTTCATCTCTTTCACAGTCTTTCTCAATATTCTCCATGAGGAAGTTGACTGTTTTGAGCAGAAGTTCACTGTTTCAGTCAGTTCTTCGATGCAGTCCTTTCTGTTGTTGTTGTTGTTGTTGTTGTTGTTGTGTTTCCAATATGCATCACTCCCAACTGCTTTGGACAAAAGCTCAAGGGGCCGTGCACAAGAAATACTTACAACTAGGTAATTGGTGCTAGCATCCACAGATGAGGGATACCATTCTTCGTTTGTTTTTCTGGGACTGTGTTACTTCACTCAGCAAGATGTCCTCTAGCTCCAGCCATTTTCCTGCAAATCTCATGATGTCATCTTTCTTTACTGCTGCACAGAACTCCATTGTGTAGATGTACCACATTTTCTCTATCCACTCATCAGTTGAGGGGCATTTGTGTTGGTTCCAGCTCCTTGCTATTGTGAAGAGAGCTGAAATAAACATGGCCGTGCATGTATCTCTGCAGAGCCACTGCTTCTTATATCACGTGTGTGTTTCACTCTTCGAACCTCCTTTTCTTTCAGCTCCCTTACTCTAAGCCATTGATGCTAACTATCCTTTTTTGGGGAGGAGGAAGGGTTTGTCTCACATCTCCTGGGTCACAGTTTATCACTCAGGGAGCCCAAGGTAAGAACTCAGGGCAGGGACCTGGAGGCAGGAGCTGAGGAACAGGCCATGGTGCTGCTCACTGGCTTGCTCCTCTGCCCCTTCCACAGCCTGCCCTCTTATACCGTACATAACAACCTGCCCAGGGTGGCACCACTCATTGTGTGCTGGGCCCTCCCACATTGCTCAACAATCAGGGCAATACACCACAGATGTGGCCACAGGCCAGTCCAATGGAGTCAATTCCCCAATTGAGGCTCCCTCAACCCAGGTGTGTCAAGTTGACACTAAAGCTATCCAGCACAATTGACCCCTTGTCAACTTGACACACAAAACACATCACTATTAAACCGCCAGCTTTCCAGTTCTTGTCCCCAAAATATGATGATAACATTAATCACAACATAAGACAGTACAACCTAAAAGTCCCACAGTTCTTTAAAAGTCCAAGCATTTAAAAGTTCACAGTTTGTTAAGTCTCTTAACTGTGGACTCCTGCAAAATCCTAAAAAGTACTGCTTTATTTCAGAGGGAAGAATCAGGCACACCTAAGCAAAACCTAAGTCCAGCAAAGTAGCTCAAAGCTGGACACCTGAGATTCAGTCACAATCTTCTGGGATCCAAAGGGTTTCGGCAGCTCCCCCTCTCTGACTCTGCTGTCCGTGGCAAACACAGCTCATCTCGAAGGCCCAGGCCAACTCCATTCCACACCTGCTGCTGCTCTTGGTGGTCATCCCATGGTCCTGGCATCTCCAAAACACTGGAGTTGCCACTGAAACTGAGGCAGCACCTTCACCAATGGTCTCCTCTGACCTCTCCTGGTGCAAAGCCTCAGCTTCTCTTCATGACCCCTGCAATCTTGGGGTCTTCACTGCAACTGAGGGTGCTCTTTCTTTCACCAATGGCCTTTCCTGACCTCTCACGGTGCCAAGCCTCAGCTGCTCTCTATGACCCCTTCACATTTCAATACCAGAACCATGTAGGAGACTCTTACACATCACCAAGTCCTACTTCTGGCTTGAGGTGGAAGGTCAGGCCCTCTCTGATCCACAGCCTCTGTGCTGACCCTGAGGAAATATTTCCAGAAGATTTCACCACAGTGATGCTGGTCTCTTGTTACTTACAGCTGATTTTCCAGCCCCAGCTAACCAGCATCAATTGTCCCAGTACAACAAAGTTTACACTTCAGGCTCTGGTCTCTTGTTACTTACAGCTGATTCTTCAGCCTGGGATGACCAGAACCCACAGATTCTCAATTCGAAAATATCATACCAACAGCCCTGATGGTCTCTGCTTCCCTTTGAAGCTTCACAAGCCAGGCCTCCATTGTCTACAGCTCTTTCAGCATAACTGCTTCACATTCCATGGCAACAAACTCCAAGCACTCAACGACTTTCCAATGCAAAGTTCCAAATACTTCTACAATTTTCCCCCAAAACATGGTCAGGTCTGTCACAGCAGTACTTGGTACCAATTTCTGTTCCTGTCCAATATCTTGTCTTCAATTGCTGTGACAAAACACACTGACCACTACCA
>VZQC01009858.1:57500-120874 GCA_009823505.1 Rhizomys pruinosus | reverse complement strand
AAGGGTTTATTCAGCTCACGCTCCTGGGTCAAAGTTCATCACTCAAGGGAACCTAAGGAGGAACTCAGGGCAGGAACCTGGAGGCGAGAGCTGAAGCACACCTTTACCGGGCTTTACTTTCCCCCTTTTCTGGGCTTTAACTGTTCCCCCTTTACCGGGCTTTAACTGTTCCCCCTTTACCGGGCTTTAACTGTTCCCCCTTTACCGGGCTTTAACTGTTCCCCCTTATCCGGGCTTTACTTTCCCCCTTTTCCAGGCTTTACTTTCCTTTTCCCGCGCACGGCGGTGCCCCAGTCCCCAGTTCAGCCTCTGCCACGAGAAAGCCCGAACTGCCGCTTCGGCGGGGCTGCTCCGCCTCCTCGCCTGCAGGCTGCTGGCCGCTGACGTCATCTCCTGCGTGCCCCGCGCTTCCTTCGCATCTTCTGCGCGCCCCGCGCTTCCTTCACATCTTCTGCGCACCCCGCGCTTCCTTCGCCAAGTTTCAGTCGAACGGCTGGTTTTTGCTCTGGGTCTGTCCGATCGGTGCCCAGGCCAGCTCGGTGGATTCTGGATTCATGCCGAGCCCGCGGCACCGAGGCCCCTTTAAGAAATTTTCAGTTTCAAAGTCTGTGGAAGTAAGTAGGCTGCTTTGTTGAAGTTTCTGTAGCTTTGTTGAAGTCTCTGCAGCTCTCTCAGCTTTGTTGAAGTTTCTGCGTTCTCAAAGTCTCAAATGTTTGTAGCGTTAAGTCTCACTCAAATGTACAGGTACCTTATGCTGCGGTTGTTATCCAGCTTGAGCCTCTTCTGCGAGATGTTTTTCTGCACTTGCTCAAGGCCCTTCGCGGCTGTCTTCCTCGATGCTGAAGCCATTCATCGCCGCCTCGCCCGGCCCGCGGCCCCAGCACACTCAGAGCCCGAAGCCGTGCATAAGACTTGGCTAAAGTTCCGGGGGCTCTGGGCTGAGCATGGCCGTTGCTCCACCTCCCCGTACGGGCCACCACTTGTATGAAACACTTGCACACTTGTAGGAAACACTTGTATAAAGCCGCAGCAACAAAGCACCTCTCGCTCGTTCTTCTCAAAGCGGTTTATTCAGGCAGGCAGGTCTTGTCAGAACGGTTTATTCAGGCACATCTTTTCTCCTTCTCCAAGCTTCTCCCTCTAAGCCTCAGGTCTTTCCCTCTAAGCTTTCTCCCTACTCCAAGCCTTCTCCTTCCTCAGGCAAGCAAGCTTTTCTCCTAAGACTAGAAAGGAGAGAGAGTCCCTCTATCTAGAAAGTCCCTCTATTTATCCACCTTCCCAGCCCAGGTTGCGTGGCCTTAGTCTATTGGTATCATCTGTCCTGATCTTGTATACAGGGTGCACCTGCACAGCTCAAACGGTGAGCGTGACTTTACTTGGAGGTAGGAGGGAATCAGGCGTTAATCATAAGACTCAGGTGTTAGTCATAAAACTTTGCTAAAGTCTTGGGTGCCTTCTTAGGACTGTCGCCACACCCGCTCCCCACACTTCATCTCCCAAGAAATCACTGTGGAAAGACTAACCAACTCTGAATTTTTAGTTATGATTGTTAAAAATATTTTATCTATTTTTATTTTATGTGTATGAGTATTTTATCTGCCTATAAGTCCATCCATGTCATGCAATACCTATAGAGGCCAGAAGAGGGTATCTGATCCCCTGGAAATTGAATTACATTGGTGTCAGCTGAAAAGTGGATCCTGGAAGCTGAATCCTCAGAAAGAGCAGCCAGTTCTCTTAACCATTGAGCCCCTATCATTTTTAAAGTCTCTTATAATAGGGAATGGGTCTCACTTTATATGTATGTAAGTGCACCTGTGTTCTGCAATGCCCAAGACAGCCCATACAATTCTTTTGTCTACTTTTATAGGATATTCAGCAATTATTTTATAAGGATATAATTGATGCTTTCCAAATGGGATGAAAACTAATGAAAGTATCTTCAGCTAAGGAGGTTGAAAGGTTTAGTTATTATGGCAATTAATTTCCTATAATGCCATTCGTTCATTGAACCAATCTACAGAATTGAAGATTGTAGACACAATGAAAATTCTATAAATTTTACAAATAGATTGAAATATTTGGCCAGCATAATGAGCTCCATGATTATCCTGTAATTTAGTGATAATACCTCAAGTAAAGGTAATTCTTTCTAATGGAATTTTCGTACAGCTAATGCAGTAGTTTTTTGACAAGTGAATAGTTTCACTTAATGGGAGACAAAACACTTAGCATTAAGAAATATTTACAAGCCAGGCATACTGATGCATACCTTTAATCCCAGTTCTCAGGAGGCAGAGGCAGGCAGATCTCTGTGAGTTCCAGGCCAGCTGGGGCTAAAGGGAGACCTTGTCTCAAAAAGACAAAAAAAAAATTTTTTTTACAAATTTATGTCAGAGCTATTCAGATAAAGTTACAAGGTTTTAAATATCCCATTTAGTAAAGCAATAAAATATAAAATCTTTATTTTCTAAGACATATTTTTGTTGTAAGATAATACTTTACTGTTGCAACTACAAAGTTAGGTTTTAGTTTCATACTTATATATTTATTTTAATGTAAACACTTTTTAGTAACCATCAGTTATAATGAACTTAATCATATATATAATCTTTACATTTTATCTTTTCCAAACTTTTTTATTTTTTTTATGTATATGGGTGTACTATCTGCATGTAAGTAGGTGCACCCATGTCATGCAATGCTGTGGAGGTCAGAAGAGGGTGTCAGATTCCCCTGGAACTGGAGTTAAAGACGGTTCTTTTTTTTTATTGTTCTACATATATATATTTATATATTTAAAGACAGTTCTTAGCCACCATGTAGGTGCTGGGAATCGAACTCAGGTCCTCTGCAAGAGCAGACAGTGCTCTTAACTGCTGAGCCATCTCAAACTTTTTTTTTCAGAATTTTTTTAAATTTTTTTAAATTTTATTTTATTTATTTATGTGTATGAATGTATTGTCTGCGTGTAGGTTTGTGCACCCGTGTCGTGCAATGCTGTGGAGGTCAGAAGAGGGCGTCAGATACACCTGGAACTGGAGTTCTCCTGGAATTGGAGTTACAGACGGTTCTCAGCCGCCATGTGGGTGCTGGGGATCAAACCGGGTCCTCTGCAAGAGCAGTCAGCGCTCTTAACAGCTAGGCCCTCTCTCCAGCCCCTCAAACTTTTTTATGATATACTTTAACCTTTCAGCTTAGTCCTCACCTTTCTTCTCCATTTTGGAGAAATCTGTTAGAATAAAAATCTCATTCAACAGATGATGATTAATCCAGAAAGCCACAAGTGGCCAACAAGCAGAGGATAAGACACTGCAGAGTACTTATCCCTGAATAGAATGCCTGCATCAAGCCTCTGCCACTCAAGGCTCAGGAACCATTGTGAACAAGTGGGCAGAAAGATTTTAAGAACCAAAGGAGGTAGATGACCACAAAGAAACAGCGTTTTCTAGACAATTGAAAAGTTACTCATATAAACCTACAGGAATGCTAACAACATCCACAAAAAACCCATGTAAGCTCAAGCCAGAAAAAAACAAATCCCACTGTAGAACTAAGTGGGAAGTACCAACCTTATCTGAGTAACTATTGGCAACAGATAAGTACAGGGAGAGGGAAAGTCAGCTTTCTTTATAGATGAGACATTAGAAAGATTAACCAGGCTCCAATGGATGAATGCACACTGAAGGACTTATTGATAGGACCTTAAAATAGACCAAAAAATATATATATATATATATATATATATATATATTTATATATATATTATTACATTATAGTAGGAAGGGTTTAATGGGAAGAGGAATGGGAGGTGCAAAGTATGGAAGAGATTAAGTTAACTATACACTAAAGTCTTTAGGAAAAGCATATGGAATCTACCACTATAGAAGCTTTATATATATATTTATATATATATTTATATTATATATTTATATATATTATATATAAAATATAATTATATATAATATTATATATAATAAAATATATATTATATATTTATTTATAATATATTATATATATTTTATATAATATTTTATATATATATTTTATTATATATATAATATTATATATTATTATTATTATATATAATAATATATATAAAATTATTTATTAGTAATAAAAATATATTATTTTTTTATGATTTATATAAATATATATAATACTATATTATATATATTATAGTATATTATATATATATTATATATATAATATATAATATATATTATATTATTAATATATATAATATATGTATATATTATTATAAATATATATAATATAAATATATATTTATATATAAATATATATGTAATATATATTTATATATATATATAAAATCATAAAAAGAGATTAAAAAGAGTTATCCTATAACAGGGGGATATTGCCCTTTCTAGACATCATAAACTAATAAAACAAAACCCTCTATGCCAGGCATGGACTTCCTCTCTAGAAGCTATTGGCCAGGCATCTTATAAACCCACAAACAATACTGGCCGTTGTCTCTGCTCTTGGTTAGCAACAGAACTGGGTGGTAATGTCCTACTGCTGAAGACACTACACGCATGAGCTGTAGAACAAACAAGGAGAAATCAAGGTGGTGCTGAGTTCAGAGCCTCATCTCTAGCGAATAACGTTCATAGTGCTGGAAGGTGCTGTCCATGCTACTGGAAGGAAAAAATCAACCTCATCCAGTTCTGAATCCTGTGAACTGCAACAAAAACTGGCTTGGCAAGATATGCCTACCAGTGCAATGATGGCACAAAAATTATGAGAGTAACCAACCACTATTTACTTGGATTTAAGGTCTGCTTCCTAGAATGGAGCTCATGTCTGACATTGATATCAGGCTTAGGAACCCGAGGCTAGACTGGTCACAGGACATAGGAGAGAACCTAATACTTGTTTTCTACTAAATAGCTTTCATATTAAACTGGCTCTTAATGACATTGTTATATGTATAGATTAAGGCATCTCTCACTCTTGCTAGAGAAGTTTCCTTATACAACAGGTGATGATTAACACAGAAACCCACAACTGGCCAGCATACAGAACAAGAGGCTGCCTGGTGTTTAGCCCTGAATAAAGACACTTATATCAAACTTCTGCCTCCCAAGGCTCAGAGATAATTGCACAAGAGGGGACAGAAAGATTGAAAGAGCCAGAGGTGGTGGATAACTGCAAGGAAACAGTTTTTTAGACAATTGGTCAGTTATTCCTATGAACTCACAGCAACTGTGTCAGCATGCAGAAGCCCCATGCAAGCTCAAACCAGAAAAAACATCCCAGCATAGATGCGAGGAAGGGGGTAAGAAGCTCCAGTGACACCTAAGGAAACTGTGACAACAGATAGCTGCTTCAAGGCAGAGACAGCGGCTTTCAAGTGTGGGACTCCTGGAAGTTAGCCAGGTGCCAATGGATGGACATTTGGGAACACAAATTAGACTCTCTAGGCCTTCCATTAACTTGGGCAGGGCCAATAAGGGGGAATGTGGACAAGGGATTGGATCTAAATACCATCAGATTTTATTGTATGAAAAATCACAAAAATTCAATTTCAAAAAGTATTAAACATTAGGAAAAAAAGAAAGGAAATCAAGGAATTTTGCTTACAAATAGTAAAACCAAGGTTGAAAATTTTCATTTCTATATATTTGATGTAAGAGGGGCTCCAGCCAAAGTCCAAAAGGTCAAAATGTGAAGCTTGTCACACAGACTGAACTTACTCCCTGTTTTGAGGGCTTCTCCCTCAGTAGAGAGGGAGAGGTCCTTTGCAAATGTTCCTGTTAGATATGTTCATTATACATAACAATAGATTCCATCATGACATTTTCATATATGTATCTAATGTATTTAAGTCGGGTCACCATTATCCTTCCACTCTCGTTAAACCCATTCCTCCTCCCAACTAGACCCCTTCTACTTTCATCTTTTGTTGTGACCTAATGTACTTCATTGAGGGTGGGAGTTTGTTTAAAGGATCATACCTGCACTGACGAAAATGTCCCTTCTCCATCAAATAGTAACTGTATAACTCAGCAGAGATGGGTAGCACCCAACGAAGTTTTCGCCCTTCAGTAACAAGGTGTAGGCAGGCCCTTTTGTGCAGATCTTGAGCACATAGTCACAGTTGCTGTGAGGTCGAGTGCAGCAGTGTTCCACACTGCTGCTCTGTAGCCTTTCCATGTTCTCCCCCCACCCCACCCCCTTTGTCCAGAGCCCACAGATTCCCGGGACTGCAGGTTCCCCCATTCACTCCGCCAGCAGGTCAGCGGATCCAGGTCCTAGCCTTGGAAGGGAGGGGGAAGTAGAAGGGGCTGGGAAGCCCAGAGAGAGGGGGAAAAGAAAGAAACAGGCTCAAGAACAAGCCGAGAGAAATTCCATGCGGGAATAACTCAGCTTTACTTTTACAGCCCGAGGTATTATTCTGGACCTTGTGAGGTGCCCCTGGAGGTTGGGGCATATATGAATTTACACCATATACTCCAGATCACTACAGGAATGTGACAATGTTTTGCCCAAAGCATTGCCAGGCAGGTTCCAAAAGGGAGCAGGAAATCAGCAGGACTCTGGCCTGAGGGCCGGGCGTTGCCAGCTGACTTCCTAAGTGCTTCTGCCAAACTGAATCCCCACACTGCCCACTTTACTCCAGCTCTCACATTCTCTCCATTCCTTCTCCCTTCATGTTCCCTGAGCCTTAGAGGAGGTGTTATGAATGTAATTTACTCCCTGTACTTTGATCAGTTCAAAGAGGAGCTTCTTTTTGCAAAAGGCGATAGACAGTAAAGGGATGTATAACTGGTCAGAGTGATAAGGCTAAGAGACTGAGAACTCAGCCCTAAATGGAGCGTCTTAGTCAACCCTCGCCACTCAAGGCTCAAGGATCAGAGTGGAAGAAAGAGTAAGTGGGAAGAATATAAGAGCCAGAGACGAGGCAGAGTGCCGTGAAATACTGTCTTGTGGCAGTGACACAGGATAAGACTCATGAGCTCACAGCAGCTGTGGTCATCTACAAGAAGACGTACACAAGGTCAAGCCAGCAAAGGCACATACTTTGGCATAGATGAGGAAGGTGCTTTCCTGCTATCACCTCTTGTTGAGTAGTTATAAGCAATATAGGCTGGGGGAGGGAGAATCATTTCTGGGGGTGTGGCCACTCATAGGTTTCTCATGCTCCAGTGTACCATTCCACACCCAGGTACACATCCACATAATACTAATTGAACTTATAGGGTTATCTTTTAAAAATATAGAAAAAGAAGGAAGGATACGTGAAGTTTGGAAGTAGAGGATAGATATGTTCCTGTTTCATTATAGACATGTGTGAAATTCTTAAGAATAAAGAAACATTTTTTTAATTTTTTAGCCAATTTTTATTGAAGCTTTGTCCCTTTTCTTTTTTTATTTTTTAAAAAAGTTTCTCTAACCAAAGCTGACAGCAGCGATGGGTATAATAATTATTTAGAAGTAACTTTGATAGGCACATCACACCCAGAAATAGAAATCTCTAGCGAAAGTAAGAAAACTGCTTTGTAGGTCAATAAAGTGATCTGAAATTCATACATCCACAAGAATTCTTGATATGACTCAGGAAATACCATAATCAAAATTTTCAGCCCTGTTTTGGTTAGGGATTTGTTTATTTGTTTGTTTGTTTGTCTGTCTGTTTGGTCCAAAGAGTGTAGAGAAAAGGGGAGATCCCTTCTCCCTATAGGATTTTTCCCTCTGATTCAGAGTTTTGTTTAAAGATTACTAAAGAGAAGACTAGAAGGGTGAGTGGTAAGGAACATGAATGAGCAAAATCAAAGAAGGAAAGATAGAGAAAGCGACAACAACCATCCTTAATTCCATTTCCATAGGGGTCCGACACTGTCTCACGGCCTCTGGAGGTATTGCACACATGGTACACCTACATACACGCAGACAAAACACTGATGAACATACTAAAAGATAAATAAATAAATAAATAAATATTACAGTAAAAGGGGGATTCTTGGGAAGAAGGGGATTAGCAAGAGTTCAGGGGGACAAGAAAAGATAAAAAGAGAGGTGAGGGCTGGAGAGATGGCCTAGTGGTTAAGAGTGCCGACCACTCTTACAGAGGACGCAGGTTCAATCCCCAGCACCCACATGGCGGCTGAGAACAGTCTGAAACTCTAATTCCAGGAGAACTCCAGTTCCAGGGGAATCCAGTGCCCTCTTCTGACCTCCGCAGCATTGCACGACACGGGTGCACAGACCTACATGCAGACAGTACATTCATACACATACAGAAATAAATAAAAAAATAAAAATAAATTAAAAAATAGAGGTGAATAACATCAAAATACATTATATGCAGGCAGAGGCAGGTGGATCTCTATGAGTTCAAGGCCACCCTGGTCTACATAGCAAGCTCCAGGCCAGCTGGGACTAAAGGGAGACCCCATCTCAAAAAGACTGCCCCAAAATACATTATGTGTAACTAAGATACACTAATAAAACATTTTTAAACCTTGTTTATGTTTTATAGCACAGAATTTTAATGGTAATAGTACTTTATAGCCATAAAATGTCTTTCCTTCTAAGAAATAAATATGCATCCTTCCAAAGGATTTCATTCCTTTAAAATTATCTCTGGCCATGTATAGCAGTTTGCTAGGTCGCCCATAGAACAGTATCAAAGAGTAGATGGCTTAAACAGCACGAATCCACTTTCTCCTAACTCCAGCAGCTGGAAGTCCAAGATCACAGTGTGAGTGGATCTTTCTGGGGCGAGCCTCCTTGGCTTGGGGCATATTTCAGGCTTCCCATCCAGGAGGTATATCTTCTTATCTCTAATGTGACCACGGAGGCAAACTTCCCCTTGTGCTTATTCTTTCTTTTTAATATCAACAGACAGAGTCCTTTCCAGAGTCCTGCTGTGCACTGTAATTAGATGTGGTGGCTATTATTGATCATCAAATTGACAGGATCTAGAATCACCCAGCAGGCAAACCTCTGGGCATGCCTATGAGGAAATTTCTAGATTTCTGGATTAGCTGAGGTGGGAATATCTACCCTACATAATGGGTGGCATTGTTCCATAGGCTGGGGTCCTGGACTGAATAAAAAGGAGAAAATGAGCTGAGCCCCAACATTCATCTGTCTCTGGATGGTCGATACAGTATAGCCATCCAGCACCTCCTCCTGCCATTACAAATGCCCCACTGTGATAATCTGTACCGTCAAACTCCAAGTCAAAATAAGCCAGTGCTTCTTTAAGTTGTTTTTATCAGGTATTTTGTCACAGCAACAAGGAAAGTAATTAATACGTTAAGAGAATGCAACTTATCTTCTCCACAATTTATTATTTATTGAATTAACTGGCATGTGCTAGGTTCCAGAGTCAGTTTTTGTTTTCACTCCTAAAACAGATCCTTTGCCCGGGACCTCTGACCTCTTTCTTATCCTGCAGCCAAGTCAGGCCACTAGAAGGATATTTGGAGATACGCCTCCCCCTACTTTTCTGTTGCTGTGATAAAGCATGATGACCAACGCAACTTATAGAAGGAAGAGTTTATTGGACTTATGGCCCCAGAGAGGTAAGAGTCCATCATGGTGGGTAGGCATGGGAGGAGGCTGCAGAGCAGAAAGCTGAGTGCTCACATCTTCAAGCAGGCACAGAAAGTACAGTGAGATAGACTGGAAGTGGAACATGGCTTTGAATTAAGAAAGCCTTCCCCCAGTAATGTGCTTCCTCCAGTATGGCCATGACTTTTAAAGGTTCCATGGTCCTCCCCAAACAGTACCATTGAACTGGAGACCAAGTGCTCAAATACTTAGAGCCTATGGGGGCTACTTCCATGGAAACCACTGCACCACCCACATTAGCTTTTGCTGTTTTTAATTTTTTTTTATTATTTATTTATTTATTTATTTATTTTTGTATGTGTATGAATGTACTGTCTGCATGCAGGTCTGTGCACCCGTGTTGTGCAATGCCACGGAGGTCAGAAGAGGGTCTCGGATTCCCCTGGAACTGGAGTTCTCCTGGAATTGGAGTTACAGACGGTTCTTAGCCGCCATGTGGGTGCTGGGGATCGAACCCAGGTCCTCTGCAAGGGCTGGAGAGATAGCCTAGCGGTTAAGAGCTTTTGCTCTTAAGCCTGACGAACTGAGCTTCCAGAGCAGCTAGGCTGGGGCCTACCCTGCTCCCCGCCTTCCCTGCTCCCCGCCTTCCCTGCTCCCCGCCTTCCCTGCTCCCCAAAAAAAAAAAAACCCTTTTGTAGAACTCAGTGATTCCCCTTCTGTATGGCCACTACCTGAACCAGGGATAGTTCAAGAATAGAATGCATACCTAGCATGTGAATGGCCCAGAGTTCAATATCCAGCACAGAAAAAAAAGGACAAAACACAAACATACACAAAAAGAAAGAGGTTTGCAATACCATCCCACTCACTATACAGAATCAACAACAACTCCAAATGAAAATCAGAGTTCTCAGGCCCTCATCCCCATACAGAAAAGGAGAAAGATACTAACATTTCTAAAACTTCTTTTTGGGTTTTTTTGGTCTTTTTGAGACAGGGTCTCCCTTTAGTCCCAGCTGGCCTAGAGCTCACTATGTTGACCAGGCTGGCCTTGAACCCCAGAGATCCACCTGCCTCTGCCTCCCAAGTGCTGGAATTAAAGGTGTGCACCACCACACCCAGCCACATTTCTAAAACTTCTACCATGTGTGGCACAGAGGCACAGGTACTTCACAGCTATCACCTTCTTCCCTTTCCACGATACCACAAGGCATGTTTGATATTACCATATTATTTAAAAACAAAGTAGTAAGTGTCAGTATATTAAATAGCTTGCCCAAGTCATCCATTAGAGACTTGAAGTCTTCATCCATCTGTCTCCAAATCTTAGCTTCTTTTCATCAGTCCTCATCACTTAATACACACCTGCCCTCCCCCAAGGCCTAGAAGCTTGAGTATTCAGTCTAACTTTTCACTTTTCTTTTTTTTTTTAACTTTTCACTTTTCAAACCCCATTTATACCACCATTTTTGTATCTACTATTCTGAATAAACTTTATCATCTCCTGATTAATGGGTTTTGATATTATTCATGGGTTGATCTGATATAATCTGTTCCCTTTCCAGCTCATCATATCCTGCATGGAGAGTTTATAATTCCCAGCAGGCTCTTCCCAGAGGAAGTTGTAGAAAGTAGGCAGAGTGTGAGCTGCACTCTGATTGGTCTGGCGTTCCTCTAAGTATGGAATCCCCAGTCTCTGAGCTGGTTGCTACCTCCTGAAGACCTCTGTTGGGAAACCATCCTCTGTGTCTGTGTTGCAAACTTTCAACTATGCCCCTTAAAGGAATGAGTGAAATGTACAGAGGTAGGAAATGACAAGGTATCACCTGCCTGGATAGGTGGGTTAAAAAATGGATTTGTGGCCAGGTGTGGTGGTGCACGCCTCTAATCCTAGCACTTGGGAGGCAGAGGCAGGTGGATCTCTGTGAGTTTGAGGCTGGCCTGGTCTACAAAGTGAGTTCCAGGACAGCCAGAGCTACAGGGAGACCCTGTCTCAAAAAGACCAAAAAAAAAAAAAAATGGTTTGTAAAGGGTCAAGAAGGGACCATATCTGTTCTGCCACTGACCTGAACCCAAAGATGGCAATTGGCTGTGGGGAGAAATTCTTCCAGGGAGTAAAGTTGATCTTCAAACTGTGTTGATCAGGGGTAAGATAGTTCTACCTAAAGTTTATGCCTACATGCTAGACTTAGAGCAAAATACTTATACGAAGACCTAGGCCGCTTCCTCTTAGCTAATGTTCCCTCTAGTCCACCCTGCTGTCCCTTCCCCATTTCTCTGGTTTTGTGTGGTCAACCGCTGGTCTCCAGTACCAATTTCCTGTATCTTAAAAGATCAAGCCCAGTGTGCTGGATGGCTTTAGTGTCAACTTGACACACTTGGGTTGAGGGAGCCTCAATTGGGGAATTGGCTCCATTGGATTGGCCTGTGGCCACATCTGTGGAGTATTGTCTTGATGGTCGAGCAGTGTGTGGGGGGCGCCCAGCCCACAATGAGTAGTGCCAGCCTGGGCAGGTGGTTGTGTACGGTATAAGAAGGCAGGCTGGGCATGAGCCAGAGAAGCAAGCCAGTGAACAGCATTCCTCCATGGCCTGTGCTTCAGCTCCTGCCTCCAGGTTCCTGCCCTGAGTTTCTGTCTTGGGCTCCCTTGGTGATGAACTGTGATCGAGGAGATGTAAGCTGAATAAACCCTTTCCTCCCCAAGTCGGTGTTGGTCAGAGTGTTTTGTCACAGCAATGGAAGACAAACTAGGACACCCAGTGTTACTAGGGAAAGCTGTGTTTCCCTTTCATGTGTTCTTAATCACATTGATGAAAAGGATTTAGAAGGAAGCATGAGAACAACTTAGAGAAAAACATCAGGGCAAGCAACATGAAGTTCCCAGGAGCTGCTGGGAAAGCCTTTTGAGTCAGGGTGTGGGAAAGCTGGTATGTACAATAATGGAGTTTGGCAAGAGACTGCATGGTAGATGGGAAGAGGGGCTTTAGAGAAAGAGTACAGAAGTCCAGAGTGTCAGGAAAGTATATTTAGACTTTTGATCAGTATCTGAAAGAAAAGGACATCAGAGGGAAAGAAATGGACATAAAAGGAAAAGGAAAATGTGCATTTCTCTCAGTATGGTGGTTTGAATGAGAATGTCTCCATAGGCTCCATGTATTGGGACGTTTTGTTTCCAGTTGGTGGCGCTGTTTTGGGAAGTCTTACGAGGCTGATTGGTTTGGTGTTCCTCTAAGTGTAGAATCCCCAACCTCCTGATGACCTCTGTTGGGAAACCATCCTCTGTGTCTGTGTTGCAAGCTTTCAACTATGCCCCTTAAAGGAATGAGTGAAATGTACAGAGGTGGGAAATGACAAGGTATCACCTGCCTCTATAGTTGGGTTAAAAATTGGATTTGTGGGGCTGGAGAGATGGCCTAGCGGTTAAGAGCGCCGACTGCTCTTGCAGAGGACCAGGGTTCGATCCCCAGCACCCACATGGCGGCTGAGAACCGTCCGTAACTCCGATTCCAGGAGAACTCCAGTTCCAGGGGAATCCGATGCCCTCTTCTGACCTCCGCGGCATTGCACGACACAGTTGCACAGACCTACATGCAGACAGTACATTCATACGCATACAAAAATAAATAAAATTTTAAAAAATGGATTTGTTTGTAAAGGATCAAGAGGGGACCATGTCTATTCTGCCACTGACCTGAACCCAAAGATGACAATTGGCTGTGGGGAGAAATTCTTCCAGGGAGGAAAGTTGATCTTCACTACTTTTGAACTTCACTGCTTTTCAAAAGCTTTCCACATGAGCTCTGATGATGGTGCTCCTGTTGTTTACAGTGGCTTGCCACTATGGGAGGCCAGCTCTGCTGTAATGCTTCTTTCCAAAATCAGAATCTGGTCTAACTGGATGGCTATTACTGACAAGTGTGAACATAACATGGATTTTTATGTGTGATATCAGCTGCAAGAACCACTAGGTGAACAGAGAAAACTGCACATGCCTAAACCAAGCCATGGAGAAATGCAAAAAAGCACACACACACACACACACACACACACACACACATGTACACATAAACCATACACACATACATTTAGAAACACACATGTGCACACAAATGAATGGATACATAGACACACACATATGAGTAGACACATAAAAACACATGTACATAAACATAGGCACACACATATACACATACAAACATAGACATTACACACATGTATATAAGTACACACATGCACATATATATGTGAATATACATGTGCATGCATATGTACATACTTACACGTACACACATTTACACACACACACACACACACATGCTTTAATTATCTACCAGATCCCTCAGTTCACAATGTGCCATAAGCCATGACCATGCATTTCTGATGTTTCACCTTTTTGTCAATTTCAAGCAGCCTTCAGGCAGCAATAACTGAGAAGCTGCAACCTTTTTGCAGCCACTCCAAAAAGGTGGCTTCAGATAGAAGTTGTTTCCATAGCAGCAGGAGTCGGGAAGGAAATATGGATCAATAAGTTAATGCTCAGGAAACCTTATGAAAGTAAAAGTTAAATCTGTACCTCTCTGAAGAACATTTATAATGTTTATTTTCCTGTCTGTCTCTGTCTCTGTCTCTGTCTCTCTCTCTCTCTCTCTGTGTCTCTGTGTGTGCGTGTGTGCCTCTGTGTGTGTGTGTGTGTGTGTGTGTCTTTGTGTGTGTGTGTGTGTGGCAGGCATGCAGGCAATGCTGTAATGTGTGGAGGTCAAGGAACTACTTGTTGGAGTCAGTTCTCTCCTTCCGCCATGGTCTGGGTGCCTTCACTGAGCTCTTTCTGCCCATCCATATGAGAAGGGAATCGTTTACAGTTTCCTCCTTTGAACAAATACTATTTGGCTTGAAAATATGTTTTATAAGCAAAGACTAAAAATTTTTACTGCATTCCACATTTTTATTTGTTTTATGAACAAAGGAAACTAAATGGCTTCCTTCTGCTTTGAGAGTCTGCCTTCCCCACCCACATGGGCATCTCCATGCCTAATGAATGCATGACTGTGAAGGACAGTTCAGGGCTGTCATTTACCAAACCTTTCCAGGTATCCACTTCAACAGCAGATGGCAGGACTATCAGTCTCCCCAGGCCCATGAGCTAAGATGATACCACAGCTGATTCCCAAGAACACTATGATAGCAATGGAAAAGCCCCTCTTGAGCGACATCACCCATGAGCAAGCCAGGAAAAGAAATATGCTTTATTTTTAGTTCTAAAATAGCACCCCAAATTTTCTTTATGTAGTTATTTTAAAAGCTTCAGTAATACACACACACACACACACACACACACACACAGAGGTACACACAACACATAAATAGTAACACCTACAAGAATATTGCATCTGCTTAAGAAATAAGGAAACTAAGATCCTAGAAGCTAAGTTATTTTACTCGAGAATTAAAAACAATGAGCACACTGAATAGTTTCCTCTTTATTCAGTTTCATCTCTAGGAAATCTACCACGAATAAATTGTCTCCAAAATAGATACAGAAGCTCTCACATTCCTACCCCCAAGCCTCTTCCTGACATTCGATTTGACCTGAGAATCACAAAGTACCCAGGATCCATTCGTGAAGAGGATTTCTGGGCCCCACTAGCCACAGAGTGGCCTTGGGAATAAAAATAGACAGCCCCACAGGGCCCTGCCAGCCCTGGGCTTGCCAAGGAGGCCACAAAATGGTTTGCAGAGAACTCATGAACCTTGCCAAGGTTGACAAGAAGCCAGTCGTTTCAAGTGATGTGCAAATCAAAGAGTAAGCCATCAGATTTTTAAAGCCCAGTCATCAAATACTATCTTCATGTTTTCTTCAATTTAGGTTTCACTCCAAGCTAGAAGAGGAAGTCTTCATGGGAAGCCAGATGTCAATGCACTCCCACCAGGTCTGTATTTCCTTCTTCTAGAGCTGACTTCTCCATACCAGGAAGCAAGGCATCTGTAAGAAATGGCAGCCTGGGAGACATGGTCAGAACACTTGTTAGCACAAAGAATAACAGTTGACATGTCCTGACAACTTAATTTGAGCCAGGTAATATTCTTGGAGAATGATTTCATTTATTCATGAAACGCTTCAAAGAGGAATGTGCTATTACTACCCTGATTTATACATGAAGAAATGAGGCTCAGAGGCATAACTGCCCACAAGTGTCATGGCGGGAAAGCTGCTCTCCATGCTGAGCTGTATCCACTGCCTTCTCCTTGCTGGTCTCCCCACCCTGAAATGGATCAAGCATCTTCTTTCCTCTTCTGCATAGCCGGACTTTACAACAACCCTACTGTCCTGAATTTACAACTTCTACATTTCTTTCTTCAGATGCTTGCTTAATAATCTCATTTTCATTGTAGCATGAACTGTCTCTTTGAGTGAGTTTGAGGCCTAAACAAGTACATGGAAGATACTTTAGAGGAAACAGGAGCCTTTCTGGTATCCTTGGGATCTCAGAGGTAACAGGAACTCTGTTTGAGTCATCTTTTTATAAAATTTATTTAACTTTTGTGTGTTTCATACAAAACATCTCAATAAATCTTAATCACCTTTATACCCCTTCTCCATTGGCACCTTCCCACAGCCCCCTCCCTACTGCAACTGGGACTCATATACTCTCTCATTTGTATCAAGGCCCATATTGTCCTCAGATGGTCCTCAGTGCAAGTTCATCCACTGAGGTCTAGAGTCCCTCGCTTTAAGAAGATCAGCTCTTCTTCAAGCAACAGCAATCATCTCCCAATATTTCTTCAGCTAAGATTGCAGACTGCCGCCCATTTCCCCAGTTCCATTCTGGAATTTTGAATGCTTGAGTTTGCATGGGTTTTGTGCATGCATTCATTCCTGTCCCCAGAACTCATACTCTGCAGACTCCTAACCTCCAAGCTTTCACCATTTGTGACCTTTTGTGTTTCTGGCTTTCTATTACATGAAAGAACTTCACCAATGAGAGCTGAGAGATTCATTAGCGTACTCTTTACTCCTTTTTTATGTTGTGTGACCTTTAAGTGTAGGTTGTATTGCAGACGTGCTGCTTAGGCTTGGGCAATTCTCAGACAATGTCTGTGTGTGACCAGTTGTGGTACTCTGTAATAGTTTCTGTCTCATGCAAAAGAAGCTTCTTTGATGAGTAGAGACTGGGATACTTGACTGTAAATATAAGGACATATTTTGCATTTAGCAAGAAGTTACATTATTCTAGGGATGTGACAGCCTTGGGGATTTCCCCAAGATCCATGACTTCTCCATCCATGTATATCTGGCTATGTTTACACACTTGAGTTCCTTCTTTTTGAGTGGGTTTTAAGTCTAATTAGGTAGTTATTTATTGCCCCTAAGATAAAAGTGCACACCAATTTCATATTCTGTGTCAGTCATTGATGTGGTTACATGGTCTTCAAGCTGATGTTGGACCATCGATTGATGTTCTCCCTCAGCGGCTTGAGTACTGCTCTCCAAAGCTATGAGAGCTAGCTTTCAGGGGAAGTGGCTTCCAGGTCAGGTCCAGCTCCATTACTCCAAATCCAATCTCCCATCTCCAAAGAAACCCAATCTTCAGCAATAGGGTCTTAACTTCAAGTTCTGGGAGGTAATCAAGGGCTGTGGCAGTAGCCTGTGTAATTTTGGAAGTCTCTTGGACTACCCTGGCCAACAACTCAAAGGAAGGTTTCTCCTGTCTGGCACTGTTTCTTGTTATGTAGCCTTCAGCTATGTACATGGACTCAGGTAGAAATATTGTATGTATAATTTGTCATTAGGTTGTTAAGCTAATGAGATTCCCTCTGATTTTTCTTTTATATTATCTAGGCATTATTGAGGGAAGACTAGACAGGGAGAGAGAGAGAGAGAGAGACAGAGAGAGAGAGAGAGAGAGAGAGAATGTTTGAGTCATATTTAAGGCCTGCCTCTACTGTGAACAGCAGAGAGATCTGTGCAGCTCTGGCCTCCATAAAAGTGAGGTCCACTTCTCTTTGCCTTCCCTGATGGGATCTGCCAATCAGAATCTCCACCAGAAACAAAGTGCCTGGTTTCACACTTCTGCAGTTCCCCTTCCCTTCACCCCACCCCAGAACCTTTTGATAGACATGTCTCATTTTGATATTTAAACCCAATCTTGACCTGCGATGACTGGGATCAAAGGAGCCTCCATCTCATTCCAAGTTCAGTTCTAATCTCTAACCACTGGGAATCTACCTCCTAATGAAAACTGATCTTTGACTTTGCATTGTGGTTTAAGGGCTGAAATATTGCCTTTTCTGCATGATGTAACCATGCATGTCTGTGCCCCTGCCTCATGCTTACCAAACACCTTGGGTCTGCTGAGAGAACTGCCCTGCAGTTTCAAAAGTCCACTCTGGACTTTGAAAAATTCACCTACTGTGGCCTTCCTAGCCCTCTACACTAATGCTTACTTTATCACCAACTTTTTCCACCACGATGCCAACTGCTATCCCAGAGCCTTCCTGATACCATGTATAGCTAGGTGTAAATTCACAGGCCCCAATTACTGAGAAAATTCAATAGACACAGAGACACCTGCAGAGCATATGCCAAAAAGATGTAACGCTCAGTTATCACCTACTTCATGGGTTTAAAATAGAAATTGACAAATAGAGAACTATAGAGAGAGGACTTTGCTGGGGGTTCACTGACTTCTTCCTAGCCCTCCTCAAGACCAGATCTAAGCTCTCTGGACCTCCCAAACTCTAGTCTTGTCTTCTGTCAATTTTCTCCAACTTTTACCACAACCAGTCAGGTTTGCCCGACCAATGGTGACAAGGCGGGGATGATTGCTTAAGGATTCTGTACCTGGTAGTTTCGACTAGGCTGTGTCAGGGAAGATTGTTGTAACGAGGAATGGTCTAGATCAAACTGGACAGTGGGCATGTCCATAAGGGACTGTCTTGATTTTGTATTGATGTGGTAAAGGCAGCCCATTGTGGGTGCACTATTTCCCAGGCGAGTGTTCCTAAACCTTCTGAAAGAGGAGAAGCCAGCTGAAGGCAAGCGAGGAAGGATCCATGTACTCATTCTCTCTCTGCTCTTGACTGTAGAAGTGATGCTTCGGTCACTTGCCTTCACTCTGTAACCTGAAATTGTAAAATTGCTAAACCCTTTCTCCCCTAAGCTGCCTTTTTTTTCAGTGTATTTGATCACAGGAACAGAAATGCAACTAGAGCAGGACACCATGCCAGAATTTTCCTTCCTTTGTTTTCCCAGCACCCCATATGTCAGTCCATGCAGATGACACAGTCCTCCTACACTCTCTAGCCCTCTTCCCGGGACCACGTGTCAATGTCTCATACCAACACACCATCAAGTTTTGCTATCTGCAATGCAGTGGGGTCTGTAAGGATTCCTCCAACTCACAGTGTCTTTCCTTTCTTCTGTGAAACGGTCTCAACCCCTTTCTCTGAATCATTGTCAATATCTGGGCTGTGATTCAAAAAGGAAAAGAACATAAAAGAAGCCATGGTTCCTGCCAGATGGTAGGACAGGGCATGGGGTCATAATCATCTATCCCCATGCAGAAAATCGGTGGCAACCCCTACAAGAAAAAGCCTGTCAAGGCTGTCTGCCCCTGACTCCACCAGGACATACCAGCGGCTCAGGTTTCTGATGCTACTTTGTGTCTTAATCTCCTCTTAATGGCTGCCTAGCATTTGTTTCCCCTCCCCGCCTCTGATTTCCAATTTTTGCTATGTAGAAACAAGTCTCAGAATTCAACCGTGAGTAAGCAGTTAGTTGGTCACAATTCCACCCCATCCTCTGAAGAATGATTCTAGGCCCCACTTCATTGGGGAGAGCCAGGCCTGTTGCTTTATGAATTCAATTTGTTTTCCTCTAGTTACTGTAAGTGGTAAGAGTTATTAACAAGAAGAAACCAAGCCTCTCCTTACAGTGAACAGCAGTGAATGCAGAGACAGATTGTGGGCCCAGGATGAAGAAAAGTTGTGGGCCCACCCCTAAACAAAACGTTTAAATCACGACATCTGGGGTCAAGAAACATTGCAGAAGAAGGATCAGGAAATGTACAAGAGGCAGAAGATAGAATGCAGGGCTCCAAACACCAGTCCCTAGACCCGATGCAACCATTGCAATCATTAACTCCACAACCGTAGTTACCTGCAAGGGGCCCACACAGGACCATCCCTATCAACAAATCAGTAATGGAAGGGGACAAGGCCTACACTTTACTTCTCAACTATTAATAGATTCTGAAATCATCTATTAATAAGCTATTAGCAGATTCTGAAAGAGGATTCACTCTCTTTAGCTGTGTACTCACTGCAGAGCTCACCAGGCTCCAACCCATGACTCAAAACTAGGTAGATCATAATCTACCCTAGTCAAACTCAGTGGGTCACAAAACAAAATGAATAGACGTGAATGAGAGAGAGATTTCCAGGGAGGAGTTGGGATGGATGTGATGGTACAGTCAGAGGATAGGTGGTTGTGTGAATTGCATATATGTGCAAAACTGCCTAAGAACAAATTCGATTGATAAAAATAATTTTTAATAAAAATCAAACTTTGAAATTAAAGAAGGAACTTAGAGGTGTATGCTCTATAGAGGTGGGATACACAGATGGGTGAAATTATAGCATCTTCTCACCAAGGACAGAACATAAAAGCTTGCTCATGGTAAAGAAACGTAAACATTTTCAGTTCTGTGCTGGGCCACAGAGAGGTGTTTGTTTTCCGACAGGTAAACTCCCCTATTCCCCCTCACCTCATCCCAGTATCACACAGCAAGCCACAGCAAGCTCACTCAGAGGTAGCTTCCTGTCACTCGCCAGGGAAGAGTCTACTTATGGTTTGCATACTCACCTTTTATTTTCAACGGTTCATTACTTTAAATCCATTGGTTGGACTTAATGATGCATTCTAAACCAAGGAAAATAACAGAGTTGACAATGAGTAACGATACTGACAAAAAAGGGATGTGTATTTATCAATTTCTATACAGTCTGCCTACAGATAATCATATGAAAATAAAGATATAAAGAAAAGGACCCTGATAGAGCCACAAAGAATTAAATGATCATATTTCACTGAATGTAACATTAAGAGCTATATCGTTTTTGTTCTACTAGAAACAAAACTTGATAGTTAAACCATGATGTATTTCATTAATTAGATGATATATTTTAATTTGAAGAAATAATAAAATGGTAAAGAAATGCCTAGCTGAAAATTGATGACCTAAAGTACTAAAGGTTACACTTGGAGCTAGCCAACCATAACAATGGTTTTTAATACATCCAGAAAGTTCATTTCCAAAGAAGTAGATCCTAGTGAGAAATTACTGGTCCTAACCAAATATAGAAATTTCGACACTTCTAGTTGATGCCTTCAGAGACAGAGACAGCCAGGTCAAAAGTCTTCTTTAAGACCTGTAAGTTCATGGTTTCTCCAGTCCAAGGAATTGCTGTCTATTGGAAACAGGCCCAAGCACAGAAAATGGACAGCTTTGGTTAACTTGTGCCTGGCCTGGCTATGATTCTGCTTCTAGCAAGCTGGGTGACTGTATGCCTCCCATTGAGTTTTCTGCTAAATTCCTTTCCTGGGCATGGAGGGGGCTAAATAAAAATCTCATTTCTAACTCAACTCTCATTTCCCAGCTTTCAGCTTTGATATAAATCTATGGTCCTGGGTTTACCTATAGAACCCGACATCAACATGAAATGAACTCACATCCAAAATTCTCTCAAAAGGTATATTCTCTAACCTTCCCCTTTAGCTGCATTCTCCACATTTGTAAAATGAAGGAAAAAATTGGCTCTTCTTGCTAACAAATTCTGAGTGTTGAGTTACAACAGCTGTTCCTGCATGAGTAACAACACTAGCTTTCTAGTGTGTTTTTAGAAAGAGAAGCCTTACCTCCGCTGCCCTGGGTTTCCCCTTCAGCGAAGACATCCTCATCCTCAGAGCATCCCTTATCTGAAAAGCAGTGACACCAATAAACAGATGTCAGAGAAACGGTGGCATCCCCAAGGCTCAGACTCCTGTCCTGCAACTTTTGAGAATTATAAGTTGTGGTCATGGTTTCTGCTCTCTTTACCAATACTACTTCCCTGCTGCCTTGATAAATAGCAAGAAATTAAAGCTCAGCTCCCTCCTTTCCGCCTCATACCTGATGCACTGAGCCATTCAGGGAGTAAGACTGCTTATCCCTGAAAAGGACACCTGTCAACCTTCTGCCTCCTAAGATTCAGGCATCATTGAGGAAGAGGGAATGGAAAGATTGTTAAGAGCCTGAGGAATTAGACGACAACAAAGAAACAGAACTGTCCAGGCAGCTGGTGGGTTGCTCATACGAACTCACACCAATGGTGACAGCATACATAAGACCCATGTGAACTCAAACTAGACAAAATCCCAGCATATACACGGGGACGGAGGTAAGAAACCCCAGCCTATCTGAGGAACCACTGGACATTAATGGCTGCAGGGAGGGAGAGAGTCAGTCTCGTTTAAGGGTGAGACTCAGTAGGTTAACCAGGCTCCAGTGGATGGACCCACACAAAAGACATTTAGCAGCACAAATCCAACACAGTACACCTGTCTACATATATATTATAGAGATAGAACATGAATCGGGGAGGGGAAGTCTCAGGGTGCAGATAGGAGAAGCAATTGAATTATTTATATAATTCTCAAAAGTTCAATTTTTCTTTTCAAGACAGGGTCTCCCTGCAGCTCCAGCTGTCCTGGAACTCACTCTGTAGACCAGGCTGGCCTTGAAATCACAAAGATCCGCCTGCCTCTGCCTCCCAAGTGCTAGGATTAAAGGCGTGCACCACCACGCCTGGTTCCCAATTTTTCTAAAAGGAGAAAAACAAAAGTCTTCTCTGTCCTGTTCTCCTTCAGCCACACGGAATTCACTGGCAGTGAATGGAGCAAATTCAAATTACCTTGTGATCCATAATGGTTCCAAACAGCAAGATGAAAAAGCCCTGTGGTGAAATTCAACAGAATCATGAGAGACAGCTTCACAGGCAGCACCCCAGAGATTATTTGAACCCCTTCTCCTGGTAACCTCTAGGGCAGCAGTTGCACATTGGAAACTCATTTGCACTGATGCAAATGAGCATGCATTGACAGAGCTAGCCATGGTGGTGCATGCCCCTGGGGACAATCCCTGCTTAGTCTGTAATGAGCTCTAGTCCTGCCTGAGTAACTTAGCCAGGCCCTATCTCTTAAAACAAACAAAATAAAGTAAGGTGGATCAGTGAGGTGGCTCAGCAGGCAGAAGTACTTGTAGTACAGCTGACAGCCTGAGTGAGATCTCCAGGACCCCATGGTGAAGGGAGAGAACTGACTCCTGCAAACTGTCCTCTAACCTCCACAAGCAAGCCATGGTGTGTATCTATGCGTGCACCCATGCACACCCACACTAATTAATTAATCAATTAATTTAATAGATAAATATCATTAAAATGTTTAACTTATTTCTATTTTATTTTATTTATTTATTTATTTTTGGTCTTTTCGAGACAGGGTCTCCCTGTAGCCCCAGCTGTCCTGGAACTCACTCTGTAGACCAGGCTGGCCTTGAACTCACAAAGATCCGCCTGCCTCTGCCTCCCGAGTGCTAGGATTAAAGGCCTTGTTTCTATTTTATATGTATGCTTTGCCTACATGTATACAAACTCACTATACACATGAAATGTCTGAAGAGGCAAGTAGATGATGTCAGTCAGATGCCTTAAAACTGGAGTTACAGATGGTTATTAGGCACCATATGGGGCCTGGGAAATGAACTATTTTTAAATAATAAGAAAAATACATTGATAGGTATTTATTTGAATCTTCCTCCCCTTGGGTAAGGATCATCCTCTGTACATGAGGGTTATAAATGTCTATTGAATGACTGTGGATATAGAAAAAGGGTTTCAACATGACTATTATAGTTTAAATGAGAAATATCCTCCATAAGCTTATATGTTTGAATACTTAGTCCTCGGTTGCTAATGCTGTTTTGGGAGTTTGTGGACTTTTGGGACTTTAGGCCAAATGAGCACATGTATGGTATAGTGATGGGGCCTGGACAGCTAGAGCCAGACCAGGTCCCAGCAGGAACTTTGTGCTTCCTGACCCAAGAAGGTGTGATATGCCATGCCACCAGCTCCCACACCAGACCCTGAGCCCACCTCCTACCTCCCATGAAATTTCAAGCTAAATAAATCCTTCTGTCTTCAGTTGGTTCTGTCACGCAGTCTAAGCCAGCAACAAGAACAGTAACAGACTTCTAAATGCTATAATTTCTTCCTAAATACCAAAGCAGCTATTCTTTCTCATGAGAACAGTTACACATGATATGGAATCTGATAATTCAAAGTCACACTTGTGAAAGTTGTTTTAAGTAAAACTTCTATTTTAGTCTGAGTTCTAAGTGAGCATTCAGTAAATAGTTTAGTGTGGACCCAGAAACAGGAAGCTACCAAGACCTGGAAGTCTGGGAGGGACTCTTCAACAACTAAGGACAGCCTCAGGGAAGAGGCACTGATCAGATGACAAGAAAATAAAAGTCAATGTCAGTAAAAGAGAAACACAAATGATCTGAAGAAATGCAAACTACTTCCCAGGGTTTATAAGGCATGGTGGTGCACGCCTTTAATCCTAGCACCTAGGAGGCAGAGGCAGGTAGATCTCTATGATTTCAAGGCCAGCCTGTTCTACTTCCAAGTACAGCTGGGGCTACTGGGAGACCCTGTCTCAAAAAGACCAAAAAAAAAAAAAAAAGAGAGACAAAACAAGAAAGATGAGGGATGAGGGCTGGGGCTGAAGCCCCATGGGAGATGCTATCCTGGCAGTGCATATGTGAGCACCTGGCTTGGAGTCCCAGCACTCAGGAAGAACAGAAGAGAGAAAAGGAGAACCTGGAAAGGGGAGGAGAGAAGAGATACGTTTATATTACAGGGTAGGAAACGTTTAGTATATGCTATGGAGAGTAGATTGATCATCTCTTCGATTCTGTCGCTTCTCTTCGGCTGCGCGTCTCTTCGTTCATTTATCGTTTCGATTCTTTTCAATTTTCGTGTTCTATTTCATTTTCGCGTTTCTTTTCGTTCCTATTTTTCTCTTTTTCCGTTGGCTCTTTTCGTAACTTTACCCTTTTCTTTCGCTGTCCTCTTCTTCCTCCCTTTATTCTTTTCCCTTGGTCCTTGCATCCTGCTTCCTTTATCCTTTTGCTTTTTTGCCTACCCCTCTCTTTCCCTTTTTCGTGACTCCTTGCATCGTTTCCTATTCTTTCGCCTCTTTTCTGTTTGCTTTTTATTCCCATTGTCTTATTGTTTCATTTCTTTTCCCCTTTCTGTTGTCTGTTATTTTCCGTTTGCATTCTTTCATTTTCCTGTCTTCTTCCTCTTCTCTGTTTCCTTGTATTGGGCGGGAAATCGTTATGTCACAACTCTGTTCCAGTCGGCTCTTTGCTCACATCTTTTAATCTCCGCACTGCAGATGTGATTCAGTGCTTCATGAGTATCCCAGTTCACAGTTCTACTCCTGGGGTAAAGAGTGAACTCCTATCTAAAAACTCAAATCAAAACAAAAAGAGAATGGGAAAATTAATGTCAAGCCCAAAAGCATTTGTTTTCAAATAAACCAAGTCTAAAATCAGCTTTTGTCTCTTTTTTTTTTTTTTTTTTTTTTTTTTTTTTTTTTGTCTTTTTGAGACAGGGTCTCCCTGTAGCCCCAGCTGTCCTGGAACTCACTCTGTAAGACCAGGCTGGCCTTGAACTCACAAAGATCCGCCTGCCTCTGCCTCCCAAGTGCTAAGATTTAGGCTTTTCTCTTTAAAACAATACAACAGGTAGAGGAAACCCAAGTTCTCCACAGTTGCTAAAGAATGTGTCAGATACATGAATAATCTAAGCTGGTTCCTCTAAACTCTGGATTATGTTTTGTTCAGAGCCTTTAAGTAAAGTACTAGTGATGTTTGTAAAGTACTGTAAAAGTGATGTAAGTAAAGTACTAGACATGTTTGGCTCTTTTTTTAATTTCTTAGATTATTTAAAGCAATAGTTGGGATACTTCCTGCAAAGCACCAGATGCTGTAAATATTTACATTTTGTCAGCCAAAGCCTCTGCTGCAACTATTCAAATATGTCCTCCTAGCTCAGAGGTGGCCATAGGGAAAACAACAAGCAAGACTGTGTTCCAATTAAACCTTGTTTACAAAAACAGGCACCAAGCTGGGTTTGCCAAGCCCTGATTAAATGTGTAATTAAGATTACAGACCTGCCAAATTTTCTATTACTCATAGGTATAGAAAGCAATCTTGGCTAATGATAGCCTCTCCAAATGCAGGCCTGGAAGCAGGAGAGAGTGGAATAACTTTCAGATGGATCAGGTGGACTATCTTGGCAAACCCTGTTTGTTTAGAAGGATCTGGAGATCCTTCTAAATCCATATCTCTGTTTTATACATTCAAAAGTTGAGACCCAAAGAAAAGTAGTCTTCCTAAGACCAGAGAGCATAGCACAAGATCTATGTCTATGAATAGCAACTAACATTTATTTCACAGGTAATGGAATAAAAAAAAAAAGAAGTACAAGAACTGACTGGTCAACCTACAAAGTGAAGGTCAAGGGTCAAGTCCTTATGCTACACAAAGTGGCTGTTTTGCCGAGTTCTGTGGAAAGGAACAAAATCATGCTTATTTTGTGGTATAATGTGAGTGTAACTTTACATATCCTTGACCAAAGAATAGTCACCCATAAGAGAAGGTTAACTTCTGACTTTGTAGGAAGGACCCAATGGATGAGTGAGAGAACAGGGGGTTTCCACCCAGCCAGCCTGTTCAATTAAATCCAATCTCATTGAAGCATTGAAACTCAGCCTGTAATATCTGTGCCCAGGAGGCTAAGAAGGGGGGAACTCAATAAGTCTGAAGATAGCCTTATCTATAGAGTGAAATCCTTTCTCCAAAACTTTTTTAAAGCATGGGGATGAGACAGTAAGATAACTCAGTGTATGCAGGTGCTTGCTGCCAAGACTGATGTCCTAGTTCAATTTCTCAGACCTCCATGAAGGAGAGAATAGGCCCCCATAGTAGGTTGTCCTCTGACCCCTATATAGGCTCAGTGGCATGCATATTCCCACGCACATATATGCATGCATGCTTGTACATAAATAATAAATAATAAATAAATAACGGTAAAAGCTAAAAACCTAGTTGAGAAATGTACGTCAATCCAAGTAGGAGAGACCAAAATCCCAGACCCCTTATAATACGGAGGGAACACTGGTGTTCTTTAGTGTTAAATCACAGCCATCTTTTGCTGTCTAGCCAGAATTACGCAGCAGCAAATCTTCCTCCTGAAACTCACCTGGAACGCATTGAGCAAGGCAAAGATTATATGGCACACCAAGTGTGTGCCTCCTATCAGAGTGGCTACTCCGAAACCCCAGGTCAGTCCCAGCAATGGGGTTAAGATGGCAACATTCTTGCTGATTCTGATAACTGTGGCCATATCCTGAGACTTAGAACTGCCAATCGAGGGCCTCTGGGTGTTGACAGCGACAGCTAAAACCACAAGGAGATTCACCACCACAATGGCCAAGGCTGGAATGGCGAATGCGAAGAGAGCTTTGGTTGGGTTCCATTTAAGCCAGCAGGCATCCTCTCTCAAGTAGCCCCCCTTGGGTTCTGTGACAGCCACTGTGGTGACAGCAATCACCAGAGGACAACCGTAGCCAATGGTAAACCCAATGGCCATCATATGAGACTTCATCATCCTGCGGAAAATGACCAGTATTCCGTAGACGATGAGGAGCGCTTTGAAGAGCATCCAGAAGAACAGAGAGAGGTAGAAAAAGTGGCTCAAAAATGTCACCGCAACACGCCATTTGTGGTCCCCAGATCCACTAAAGTTGGAACAGATGATGAAGCACATGTTGGCAGTCAGCAGGGACACTGCTATATTCACGATGCACACATGACGAATGTATGATATCTCTGTCACAACCACACGAGACCAAACTGTGACTTCGATGATCAGGCAGAGAACCAGGCTAAGAATGGAGACAGTGAGTCCGATGTAAGTGATATAGTCCAGAACCTTGTCCTTCATAAATTTGGGTGACATCAGAATGGAAAAGGACATGACTGCCTTGGTGCAGTTACAGTGGCACCTCACTGTGTCGATGTCGTCTGACGTCATTTTACATGGTCGTTCATCCCACCGCCTTTTCTCTGAGTGCCAGCCTACACACTGGCTGCCAGAACTCCGAGATTTATTGATTTTTTCAAAGGTGAGTATGATTTCTTTCAGACCCTCTGGCAAAATTACTGACAGGATCAGACCATTTATGGGTTTCGAGAGACTGGTATTTGGCCTGCTGGTTTCTATGATGGCCCCCAAGGTTGGAAAGGCTGTGCCAATGGCCTGAGAGGCTCGGGGTGACAGCTTCCGTAGCTCTTGTCTAGGAACCTCTATCAGTCCTAAGATGCCGTCTGTGGTATTATTCACACTCATAGAGAAATTGAAAATCTTCTCTGAAGTAGTGTGATCAATGGGAGATCCTTTTGTCTGAATAAAAAGTTCATCCACAATGTTCTCGGCTTCACCGTGAATTTGGAGTTTCCTGGCAAATGAATTCACTGAGTTCAGCAAATCTGAGCTGGCATTTTTGTTAGGAATGAAAGTCCAGTTTGAAATGGCTGCTGTGTCAAGGATGTGGTTGGCCACTTCACCATAGCTCTGCAATGGAGAAACATGTTAGTGTAAAGAAATTACTTTCTAAAATCTGAAAGTTTGGAATATCTAATTATCTAATTATTTGATACATTTGATACTATTTGATACATTCCTTTTCAAATTCCACGTTTATTACATCTCATATTAGTAAACTAAATGAAGAAAATTTAAATTATGTGTGTGTGTGTGTGTGTGTGTGAATACATGTATAAGGTCAGGTATGGTGGGACATGCCTTTAATTCCAGCACTCAGGAGACAGAGGCAAACCAGATCTCTGTGAGAGCAAGGCCAGTGTGGTTTACATTGTAAGTTCCAGGCTAGCTAACACTACAAGGAGACCCTGTCTCAAAAAGAAAAAAAAGAACATACACACACACATACACACACACACACACACACACACACACACACACGTATATGTACTAAAGTTTCTCACTTTATTACTGTACTCAAAGCAGAATGTCAAAACGACAGAATATAGAACCCCAGTCAGTCTCCAATAAATATGAATAATTGTTTTATGGAGGTAAGTAACTGCAGATTAAGTCTCTTAAAAAGTCTGTCCTGGGGGTTGGAGAGATGGCCTAGCAGTTAAGAGCGCCAACCGCTCTTACAGAGGACCCGGGTTCGATCCCCAGCACCCACATGGCGGCCGAGAACCGTCTGAAACTCCAATTCCAGAACTCCAGTTCCAGGGGAATCCGACACCTTCTTCTGACCTCCGCGGCATTGCATGACATGGGTGCACAAACTTGCATGCAGACAATACATTTATACACATACAAAAATAAATAAAATAAAATAAAATAAAATAAAAAAAGGTCTGTCCTGGGGCTAGGGATGTAACTCAGTTTGGTAGAATGCCTATCTAGCATACATGAAGCCCTAGGTTCCATTTCCTGTATGCACACGCCATGTATGTAGTGGTGCACGTCTGTCATTCCAGCGCTTAGGTGGGGGCAGGAGGATTAGGAGTCCAAGTAATCCTCAGCTACATGTCAAGTTCAAAGCCAGCCTAGGCTACGTGAGATCCTATCTTAGGGGAAAAAGAAGCGAGGTGTCCTAAGAAAGCTTGCTTAACTTTAGCTTAATGCAGAGCTTCCTACTACTGATGGGAGACAGTGCTGCCTTCTGAAAATGGAAGCTCTAGCAGTATGTTCTGCAGAACACAATTTGAGGAACAGTAGGGTAGACTCAGTCTTGTCGGTGGTCATCACTACACATTCAAATATCTAACGTCCTGAATCCCTCATGAAGAGTGTATCAACACTCAAAGCTGAATGGAAATGTCTACTGCTGTTGCTCCAATTGTACTTTTTACCATGAAAAGTACTCTAAGAAAAATAGTATCCATTTAACGAAATTAATTTTAAGTACCTTCATTTTCTCCCGGGTTACTTCATTAGACAAGCCTGCAGAGATATTTTTTAATAACTCCACTATGAATGCAATATTCCCAGATGTAGTTTCAGAGGATTTCACGGCATCAACTATACAGATGTAGTCCAGGGGGCAGTGCCTGTGGATTCCTTGAACTACATTCCCAATACTGCCTGGCCCTGGGATTGGCCCTCGCTCTGGCTCTAGAAAGCCCTCGGGAAGAAAAGAAGCCGCTGCTATGGAAATTCGGGAGGCAATGTTTGCATCCTGTGAAAAAACGGAACAATGATCCAACAAGCATCAGATGAAAGGAAGTAAATCATGAGTGACCCACCTAAGGAAAACAGACAAACGAGTGGTCCTAAAGAGAAGTAAATATGTAAGGCAGTCAGAGAAGACAAGGTTACCACCAAAGTTCCCAGAAATCAGACTAGTGACCTTTTCTGGAATCTTTTTACAGATAATGGTTTTTAACTACAGTATTATTTGTAGGGGAGTGTGCATATCTGTCTGGCTGTCTGACTGTCTGACTGTAGTTTATGAGTGCGCATGTGCTAATGTGTGCATGCGTGGTGTATTCTCAACTCAGCGGCATGTGTGGGCATCAGGAGTTGACATCAGCTGGGTGTGATGGCACATGCCTTTAATCCCAGCACTCAGGAAACAGAGGCAGGTGGATTTCTGTGAGATTGAGACTAGCCTGTCTACATAGTGAGTTCCAGACTGGCTGGGGCTACAGGGAGACTCTGTCTCAAAAAAAAAAAAAAAAACAAGCCACAACAAAAAAGGTTGCTATATCATCTATTAGCCTCTCTCTTATTTTTTGAAAGAGCCTCACACTGAACCCAGAGCTCACAGTTTCAACTAGCCTGGCTAACCATCGGGGCCCAGGGACCTCTCCAGCACTGGGGTGACGTGAACACATCACCACACCCAGTTGTTACCGGGTGCTGGGGCTCCAAACTTAAGCTCTCATGCTTGCACCGCAAACATTTTACCTAATGAGACATTTCCCCAGCTCTGCTAATATTATAACAAGACAGATTCTGGAGAAATAGGGAGAAGAGGAGCCGTGCGGACTCTCAGAGAACTGTTGAGGGAGATTAGCTGCGCAAACATCGCATATTAAGGGATTACAATTTCAAATTTTTACAAATCACTAATTGGGCATTATATGCTCAGTTCCTGATATTTTTGCCTTCACTTGCTCAGAATGTGACTTTGGCTGAGGAAAGCAGCAAGTTATTTCTTTGCCTTCCCTTGTGCATGCAACTGTAATTGCAGGAATTTTGTGTTATTTCCTATACTGTGAAAGCAACTTCATCTGTAAATGCTTTGCAAAAACTGTTAAAACCACAGGAGATGTAGAAACCTGTGTACTTCAAGGAGAATGGACAGGAGATTGAAAAAGCGGTTGCTATGGGAGCCAAGTGGAAGGATGCATGATGGATTGTCATCATAATTGAGCTATGTAATAATCATCAATTTTTTCACTTTTTCTTTTTACTTATTAATTTTATGTGTAAGTGCCTGAGAGTATGTGTACTGTGTGCATGAAAGAGCCAGCAAAGGCCAGAAGAGGGTATCGAACTTAGAACCAGAGTTACTTGCAGCTCTGAGCCAATATGTAGGTCCTGGGAACCAAACCTGGGTCCTCTGCAAGGGCAGCCAGTGCTCTTAACCACTGGGCCACCTCTGCAGCCCATCACTGAATTTTTATTTCCTCTGGATTATTTATCTCTTTCTGTTGGTAATGGGATCAAAAGCATTACAAAGGAAGTCATTTAACTCTAGATATATTCAGTTTATTAATAAAAACAAGGCCTTAAGTTCTAAGACATCATTTGCACATAATATAAATAGGTTTTATTTGACTAATTTAACTTTTCTCTTCCAAGATTTCAACGTTTTTGCCACAGTATCTGTGTCTTTGCTGAATTTATCATTCAAGTTATTGAAATTATCATTCAAGTCTCAATTGACTTTTTGTTGTTTTCTTTTTTGTTGTTGGTTTGGAAGGGAGTTGTTTTGTTGTAGCTGATGTTGTGGTTGTTGTTGTTGTTTTGAGACAGAGTCTCACAATGTAGCCTTGGCTGGCCTGGAACTTGCTATGTAAACCAGGCTGACCTCAAACTGACAGATACCCACCTGCCTCTGCCTCCCAAGTGCTGGTATTAAAGGTGTGCGCCTAGCTGAAAAAGACTTTCTTACTCCTTACTGAGAGGGAAAATTAGAGAGCTGGGAAAGAGGAGAAAGCATCAGGGTGGGGGCAGGAAGATGTTCAGGAGGCAAATTTCAACCACTCTCAGATTTTTTCAAGTCTAAGTCTGAGGCTTTCTGTCATTCAAAACAAATGGGAGTGTCTCCCCACCTCCTGGCTGGCTAGCTGCTATCACATAATAACCAGTGCATCACCTTAAACAGTTCTTCCACGGAGAGATTCGTACAGTTTTCAGTTGATTTTTCCCACATTTTTTGATTACAGGTGAATCGCATTTCTCCATGAAACCCATCTGTACAGGGCTGGACACAGTGGTCAGAAGAGAAACAAGGTTCATGGCACTTGTCTGAAAATAGGAAGGAAAAAACAGCAAGTCAGAGACCAAATTATCGTTTCCACACTCTGACAGGCACGTCTAGTTCATTCTGGGTGAATATTACCCAGAGAAGCGACTTTAAAACTTCATTTTCAGCAATAAAGAACTGTTGGGCAGAGATGCCCAAGATGATTTCAGACAGAAAAGGCAGGAAGCAGAAGGGGATTGCAGAGCATTCAGAAATCCTGTTCAGATGCCCTGAGGTGGAGGGGGGAGGGGGGTAGGAAGGAAGAAGGCAGGAGCCTTGAATGCTGAGCAGAGAATATGATTGAATTTCTTATTGAATGATAATGGACAAATGTATAGAGCAAAACTCAGTGAGTGGTCTTTTCTGTGCAGAACTATATAAAAAGACTGGCATGTACAATCCAGGAAATCCACTTAACTGTCAATTTTATTTTTAGACACAGCCAATTCTCATTATTTCCTGGGGTCATTTGCTATATGGTCCCCACAAATACTAAATTAGCAAATGCTGAAGCACGGCTCCTGGAGGAGCATGAGGCTAGACCCCTGTGAACTTCCATGCGTGACATTTTTATTTCATCCTATTTACATTTTTTGTGTTTATGTATGTGGGGTATGCATCCCACAGCACATGTGAGGAGGTCAGAAGACAGCCTTCCTTCCTATGTTGGCCCCGGAAATCAAACTCAGGATATCAGGTTTGTTGTTTTTTTTTTATCTGCTGAGCCTTCTTGCTGGTCCCAGCATGACTTTGAAGCCAGCTAGTGCTACATAGCGGGATAAATAAATAAATAAATAAATAATAAATAAGGAAAGGAAAAGAGGAAGAAGAAATCAAGAAGGAAGGAAGGAAGGGGAAGGGAAAAAGGGAAAGTCAGGGAAGAAAGGGAACAATAGGGACAAGGGGGAGGAAAGAAGAAAAGGAGAGGAGAGGAGGGGAGGGGAGGGGGGGGGGAGGGGGGGGGAAGGGGGATGGGGAGGGGATGGGGAGATGAGAAGAGGGGGGAGGGGAGGGGGGGAGAGGGGAGGGGAGAAGAGGGGCGGCGGCGAGGAGGGGAAGGGGAGAGGAGGGAAGGGATGCGGAGGGGAAGGAGAGGAGAAGGAGGAGGCGGAGGGGAGGGAACAGATAGGGGGGAAGGGATGGGTGGGGGGATTTGGGGTGGAGGGAAGGGGAGGGGAGGAGATGAGAGGAGGGGAGGGGAGGCGGAGGGGGGAGCGGAAGTGGGGGGAGGGTGAGGGGAGGGGAGGGGAGGGGGGAGGGAGGGGCGGGCTGGGGGTGGAGATATGGGAGGGCGGGGAGGATTGAGAAGAGGCGGGCGGGAGGGCTAGGGGAGGAGGGATGGGAGAAGAGGGGAGAGGAGGGGAAGGGGCAGAGGAGGGAGGTAGAGGAGGAAGAGAGGGAGGGGAGGGGAGGAAGAGTAGGAGGGGAAGTCGGGGAGGGGAGGGGAGGAGGGGATGGGAGCAGAGGGGTGGAGAGGAGGGGAAAGGGAGGGGAGGGGAGGAGAGAGAAACAGAGGAGGGGAGGGAAGGGGACGGGGAAGGAGAGGCGAGGAGGGGAGGGGGAGTGGGAGGGGAAGAGAGGAGGGGAAGGGAAGGGAGTGAGGGGCGGAGGGGGAGGCGAGGGGGGAGGGGAGGGGAGGGGAGGAGGAGAGGGCGAGGAAGCGAAGGGGAAGGGGAGGAGAGGAGGGGAAGGGAGGGAGGGGGGGAGAAAGATGGGGAGGGGAGGAGGGAGGGGAAGGGAGGGGAGGGGAGGAGACGAGACGAGAGCGGGGAGGGAAGTGGGAGGAGGGAAGAAGGGAGGACAGGGGAGAGAGAAGAAGGGGGAGGGCGAACGGAGAGGAGGGGAGGGAGGGAGGGAGGGGAGGTGGAGGGGAGGGAGATGAGGAGGGGAGGGGGCTGGCGAGGGGAGTGAGAGAGGGCGGGGAGGGAGGGGAGATTGGGAGAGGTAAGGGAAGGCGAGGGGAAGGGGGAGGGGGAGGAAGGGGGAGGGGCGGGGAGAGGAGAGGCAACGGAGAGCTGAAGGGGAGGGAAGGGAATGGGAGGGGAGGGGAGGTGGGGAGGGGAGAGGAGGGGAGGGGAGTGCGGAGGGGAGGGGAGTGGGGAGGGGAGGGGAGTGGGGAGGGGAGTGGGGAGGGGATGGGAGGGGAGGGGAGAGGGGAGGGGAGGGGAGAAAAGGGGAGAGGGAGGGGGAGAGGAGGGGAGAAAAGGGGAGGGGGAGGGGAGGGAAGGGGGAGGGGAGGTAAGGAAAGGGAAGAAAGGAAGGGTGCTGAGAGCTATTGAGGTATTGAAGTCACTAAAATCAGGTGACAATATGCAGAGTGCAGGGTGCCACAATGTTTATGACTGGGCTAGCTCTGTGCACAATTCCATTCACCATCAAAGGAAGCAAATAGGTTTGTATTTTGCCTTGACACTGCCAAGAATACACATTTTTCAAATTCATTAACTATAGTAGTATTTAATTTCTCCATCCATTTGGTTGTAAATGGTGCCATGATGTTGTTACAAATATAGTAATAGGACATCTTGCACAACACTTAAATCAGTGTTTAAATGTCCAATAAATGTTAACTACCATTCTGCCCTCTTTCCCTTCCCAGTGCCATGTTTATACAGAGATGCATTTTTATAGAGATGTAACTGAAATTAAACCTGACCATGACTGTGCTTATCCTTAACTTACTGTTTGGGTGAGAACCGCATGATTTCACTATGTTATTACTAATAATTATCTCATCTACTTCTCTCTTCTGGAGTGTGACCAGTCTTACCACCATAACATTACCTTGCATTGCTTTAACAAACCTCATAGCGTGAGAGTGTTGCATTCATTTAAGACTCTGAAGATGTCACTGAAGGAAGAAAGTTGTCATTCCTCTTGTCCTGTCCTGCCTCCCATTATCTCATTACTTTGAAAATGGACAAGTTGTTTACTATTCTAGAACACATGTGAGTGTTGGTCAACTTGCTTTGTGAGTAATGGCATTCGTTAAAAAATTTATCAGTGCTGATAAACATGCAGAACCACTAGAGATTATTATCCAGTTAGAAAGCATATCAGCATCCTTCCTTTATCCATTCCTGTCTCCAAATGAACAAGAACTATTCCACAGCCACATACCTTGTTTCCATCCAGTCTTGGGCTTCCCTCCAGGGCTTTGAAGTTTATCTCCATCCTGAAAAAGATAAATGCCCAAAGGTTCTCTTTACTGTGCATCTGTCCTCTTTCAACCCAACTTGAGCACTCCATGTAAATGTGAAGAAAAATAAATGCACAAGACTAGGAAGGAGCTGCAACAGATCCCTGCAATGGTACTGATGGAACTTTCTGGAGTAGACAGGGATAAGAACACATTGTCTTCTGATGAGGGCTAGAACCTCTGGGGGTCAAGTTAGTGGATGGGAGACATAGTTTGTAAAGTTCTAAGTAACTAGGGAGAACACAAAAATGGCAATTATATTATCAACCCTATCTCTGCCTATATTAACTGTAAGGATAAACCCCAGCTAAGGATGAATAGATACTAGGAATGATCTCTGGGTGGCAATAAGTGAATCACAAATCTTTTATGCCTATAAAGGACTACAAAAGTACCTTAAAGTATTAATCTCATGTGATAAAGATTTTAGGGCTCAGGAGGTTGAAACAACTCATATGACCAGAAGAAGCAAAATTAGGATATGATTCTACCATCACTAGGCCTTTCTTCTCTTGACAGCTACCTTTCTACAATCCCTGTGGCCTGAAAAGCCACTAACTCACTCTCCCATTGCCCCCTGGGATAGATCTTGCCACCTCTCAACTGTCATTGTTGTAGTTCCCTTACTTAGAAAGTTACTATCAATAGGAGTAAAGTTATGGCCCTGTGAAATTTTATTTTAAATGACAGGCTTTTTATCAGGTACTCAGCCATTGAAGGACCTAAAGGATTTCTTTTAGGATTACACAGGGATGAATAAAACTTACTTTTTTAATGTGAATCCTGGATCTATAGCAGGAACATTCTGTGGCCAGAAAAAACACTAGACAACAAGCCATGGCGTCCTGGGCCTTCATTTTCACACACTGGAAATTTAATCTGCAGTAGAGAAAGAAGGTAGATCCAGGGGATGGTGACATACTCAGGGAGACCCTGTCTCACCCAACGGAGAAAAGTTCTGGGGGAGATGGTTCCGTCAATAAAATGCTTGATAGTCAAGGACAAATGAAGACTTGAGTTTAGTCCCCAGAATTAATGTAAGAACAAAAATGCCCAGCATGACAGTGCACACCCATCAGCCCTCAGCACTGCCTGAGAAAGGAGAGTCCCAGGGACTTGCCGACCAGCCAGATGAGAGATCCTGTGAACAATGACTGAAGAAATCAACTCAACCTCCACCGCCCCACACAGAAACACATGCATGAACAGTTACACATATGTATACACTGTGCACATACCCATGCAAAAGCGGTACATATGTATGCATACATGCACCTAAATACACAACTCATGCCCACACATATACAAGCATGTATATCTACATACATGTATGTGTACCTGCACACACAGATGTGTACAAACACCTATGAACACACTCACAAAGAGGCACACACACACACTAAAATCCTATATACTGATCATTATTCTTTTTAAATTACTTATTATTTTTATTTTATTTTATGTGTTTGAGTATGTTGCCTGCATGTTTGTAAGTGTACCTGTGCTGCACAGTGCCCATGGAGGTCAGAAGAGGGTATCGGATCTCCTGGAAATTGACTTAAGGACAGTTGTTACCTGCCATGTGAATGCTGGCATTCAAACCGGGGTCCTCTGCAAGAAGAGTCAGTGCTCTGAACTGCTGAGCCATCACCCCAGCCCCCTGATCACTATTCTGAGCACTCTCTGTGCATTCATTCCTTTAATCATATGACAGAAGATACTATCTTTATTTTATCAATGAGGAAACCAGAGTACAGAGAATTGTGTAACTGAGCCCAAGATAACTAGATAAAAAGTAGTAGAGCCAGGCATGGTGATGCAGTCCCAGCACTCAGAAAGCAGAGGCAGAGGCATCTCTGTGAGATCGAGGCCAGTCTGGCCTATATATGAAGTTCCAGGCCCACTGGGGCTACAGAGAGACCCTGACTCAGAAAGACAAAAAACAAGTGGTTTTTTTTAAATGTTAGAACTTATAGTTTAAACCAGGTCCTGCAACATAGCCACTCTTTCTAATTATTTTTATCACTTTTCATGCTTGTGTGTGTGTGTGTGTGTGTGTGTGTGTGTAGGTTCGAGGACAATTTGATCTCTCCTTCTACCATGCGTGTCCTAGGAATGGATCTCAGATTAACAGGTTTAGCAGCAAGTGCATTTACCCACTGAGCCATGTAAACATTCTGATCCATATAAGGAGATCTCTCATCTGTGATGATAATGACTTGGGCGGTGAATAATTCTTGAATGTTGGGGGCCATTTGCCTGTGAATTACAATATGTTTAGACGCACACTTGGCCTCTGTGGAAGACACCAGTTACATCACTTACTCCAGGGTGTGGCAGCCCAAACTGTCTCCAGACATTGCCAAATATGCCCAAGGAGAGAGGAGAGAGAGAGAGAGAGAGAGAGAGAGAGAGAGAGAGAGAGAGAGAGAGAGACTATCCAACAGTGTAGTACACCAGCTCTCTAGGCATTTGAGGACAAAATACCTTGAAGGAAAGTTAAAGTACATATTGTCTCCTACTAGAGCCAGTACTAAGAGTCCCTTTGATGGTAAAGTACTGTGCAGATAAATCTCTCTTCTGTAGCTGTGGCTGCATTTCTTGTACCATCTTCTCAAAGTCAGATGTCTGACAAAGTATCAAGTCATCTGAGTCTCACCAGCATCATGCTAATTGTCACTGTGACACTTCCACATGGGACACTGGCATTTCCCACCTCTTATGTTTAGCAGATTTCCTTAGGCCTGTTTTCCTTGAAGGCACAGATCCAGCAAAATGAAGATAGGCTGGATTTGGGAGTTGGTAAGAGCTGGATTCTAATTTCCTTCCCTATCTTATGGAAACTGCTTGGCTTTACTGAGCCTGTTTTCTCATTCATGTCATAATCTGTAGGTACACATCATCCTACCAGCCAGTATTTACCTGGTACCTCTTGTTTCTCAGAAACTGTTCCAGATATGAGGGCACAAAAAATAAAAGATACTGTCCCTTCCATAAATGACGCAGCGAGGAACACAGACAAGCCAAGCCAATGGTAAGACCATGTACATATTGCAAGACTAAGCATTCGTAAGTGCTCAGCAAGACTTATGTTCTGATGCAACTCTGAGACATTGATGTTAGAGTCCCTCTGTGGCCTGGGAACAGACAAAACCCACTGACCTGGCAGCAAATCTTCTTGAGCCTAAGATGAGTTTTCAGGAGTCCTGCAGGCCTCCAGCTGAGATGAGCCCCAGGAAGTAACAGAAAGGTTTCCACATTCTCTTTGAATTTAAAATTCCCAACCAATGGGTAGAGGGAAAGTATTTTGCTTTACAACATCATCTTGAAAGACAAGTCTGGGCAGGGAAAAGGAAATATGGCAGAAAGAAGTGTGGTAAAGGATTTGCATAGACAATGGGGTTATGTATACAGAATTCATTATCTTACACTGTGGGTGGAAAGAAGTTCCCACGTGTGGAGTAAATCAGTGCATGGATATGCTAAACAATGTTGACAGATATTTAATCAATGATCACAAAGGAAAATAATAGAAGAACCAGTATATGGCACCATAAAAGTTCCCATATATTTCACATACACATCTGTGACTTTCAAAATGTTTTACTCTGACATAATAAGAAATACAACACACATCACGAGTTAACATGTACAGACAAATACAGGTATATCTATACATATCTATATGTAAAACTGAAAGAGACATATTTACTATGTTTTTAACATTTTTATATAAGAGCATTATCCCCCTTACCTTAAATCCAGATACTCTGATGTATTCTTTTATTTACTATGCTTTAAACATTTTTTTATTAATTTTATTTATTTCTGTATGTGTATGAATGTACTGTCTGCATGCAAGTTTGTGCACCGTGTCATGCAATGCCGCGGAGGTCAGAAGAGGGTGTTGGATTCCCCTGGAATTGGAGTTCTCCTGGAACTGGAGTTTCAGACGGTTCTCGGTCGCCATGTGGGTGCTGGGGATCGAACCCGGGTCCTCCGTAAGAGCGGTCGGTGCTCTTAACCACTAGGCCATCTCTCCAGCCCTGCTTTAAACATTTTTATATTATCCATCTTACCTTAAATCCAGATACTCTGATACTTCTTTTATTTATTTCTATTTTATGTGTTTGAGTGTTTTGCCTGCATGGAAGTAGGTACACTTGCACATGCAAATCCAGAAGAGGCCATCTGATCTCCTGGAACTGGAGCTACAGATGGCTGTAATCTGCCATGTGGGTGCAGACCAGGGTCCTCTATAAGAGAAGCCGGTTCTCTTAATCTCTGAGCCATCTCTCCAGCCCTGAAACCAGTATTTTTATTTTGCATGCTACTCTAGTCTATTTGACATCTTCTCAAAGACTGGATACCACTTGTTGTATTAAATTCACAAGCCTCTGGTGCATTATAGCCTGCCATTTGGAAAGCAGAGACATGCACTACAAGGTTCGTTTTCATTGTCAAGGTGAAATTTACCCACTTCTTCCACTACTATGGTTATTTTGGTCATTTTTCTTTGTTCTTCATAATTATATAGAAATCTTCTTCCTGAGGAATATGTATCAGAGACAAAAGACATCCACACTCAGGACCAAGTAAGTACACCAACTTCTGAGGATGAGACAAAGTCTCCACTGGGAAAGAGGATGAGAAACACAAATGGCTGAAAGAGCACAAAAAGAGAGGCGTTTGTAAATAAAACCTGCAGCCGGTGCTTCAGGCTACTTGAGTTTGAGGCCATTTGGGTTCATATAGGGAATTCCTGTGAGAGAGAAAGAGAGGAAGGAAGAAAGGAAAGAAGGAAAGGTAGCATAGGAGAGAGGGAAGGAAGGAAGAAAGGAAGGGAGGGAGGGAGGGAGGGTGGAAGGAAGGAAGGAAGGAAGGAAGGAAGGAAGGAAGGAAGGAAGGAAGGAGGAGAAAGAAAGAAAAAAAAGAAAGAAATAGTGAAAGAAAGGAGGAAAGAAGCAAAGAAAGAAGAAGGACAACCCTGCTGACAAAACAATCCAGGAAAAGTGAAGTGACCTGATTCATGACCTCTCCCAGGCTGCAGTATGCCTCCGCCTTCACACAGCTCCTGAGAATGATCAAGTGTAAATACCTCATAGTCCTAAACTGTCCACAGATGATTATGCTCTGAGGAGCACTATGAGATAATGACACACTTTCTCTATTCCTATAAGCTAAGAAATATTTTATTAGTAGAAAATATACATCTACATATGAAATCATAAGCACTACTGTAGGAAACACAAAGTTTGAACTCAGCACAATGGGATACAGGGTTTCAATCACTTGTGCTATTCTAGCCTGATATACGTATGTGACATATCACTTGGTGTGATAATTATGTATCATTTTTCAGTTATAACAAGGGCGGTGGAGAATTTGAAAGGTATTACAGAACAGGAGTCATAGCTTTCTTATTTCTTCATTCTCTGCTCAGTGACAAGTGGTATAGATGTTTTCAGTTTGCCCCAATGGGGTTTGTTTTAGTTCTCCTTAGAAAGTACTGAATGAGACCTTCCTCTAGACCTCAGACTTGTCCAAAAGCAAAAGCGTCCATGCTCCACAAAGAAGCAAATAGCCATGAGGAAAGGGAACATTAAAAAAGAAGAAGAAATGTCATCCACATCATTCACAATGAGAGGCTGATATTCCATGCAATAGAGCTCAGGAAGTACACCTTCTTGGATTTACTATTTATTACTATAAACACTTAAAATGAATTAGGGGGCTAGCGGGATGGCTCGGAAGGCAAAAGCTCTCATTGCCGAGCCTGACGACCTGTGTATTTGATCCCTGGAACCCATGTAAAGCTGGAAGGAGAGAATCTGCTCCATTAAATCTGCCTTCTGACCTCCACCTGTGTATTGTGGCCTGTGCACACAGGCACACAAATAAAGAACTGAATGAAAAGAAAAATTAAAACACTTAAAGTGAACTTTAAATTGTGTTTGGTTCCAAACTGAAAAGTTTCTGCAACTACATTAAATAAAGTACCTCTCCTGTCCTTAACACAATGTGTATGTAGGAGGTTGTCTCTTAAAAGAATAAGATACAAAAAATCTGATTAAGTTAAATGCAACAAAAAGAATAAAGATATTCCAAAGGAATGTTTGCAAATAAAAAGAAAATTATAGCACCCAAAGAAGCAGCTTTCAGACAGGAGCCCTGCTTAGGTGCCTCATCTGGCTGACAGGACTGACTGCTGACCATGCTGTGTCAGGTTCTTTCCTGTGTGGAGAATCTGAATTGTTGCATATACATGATGCTTCAATTCTGTTCTGAAGTGTGTTCATTGTGTCAGCAAAGTTGTGTGCATCCCTACCATCCAGCATTATGAAGCTGTGGGTGCCGCGGCAGAGAAACACCTGACAGGAAGCTAGGTCACCGGCTATGTAAAACCCTAGTTCCCAGACTAAAGGTGTAGGTCCATAGTAAAACACCTGCTCAGCCTTGGGGCCTTAGGTTCAATTCCCAGTGCTGGGGGGGAGACAGAGAGAGAGAGAAGGGGGGAGAGAAAGAGAGAGAGAGAGGGAGGGAAGGAGGGAAGGAGGGAGGAAGGGAGAGAGAGAGAGAGAGAGAGAGAGAGAGAGAGAGAGAGAGAGAGGGAGGGAAGGAGGGAAGGAGGGAGGAAGGGAGAGAGAGAGAGAGAGAGAGAGAGAGAGAGAGAGAGAGAGAGTGAGGGTTGGTGGGATTGAGTGAGTTAGTGAGAGAGAGAGAGAGAGAGAGAGAATGGATCCTAGTACTGAGTGTGGGAAGCAAAGGTAATAGTATCCCTAACAGCTCAGTACTACAGTGGCACATATTTATGTCTGGGATGAACACATATTATCCACCACCTGTTTACCCACTATTTGTGGAGGGCACCAAAAGTGAAAGAAGATAAAATATAGGACAGAAGAAAAATTTAACAATCAAGGCATTTATATCCACTGACTTCGGTTTTCTTTGAAGTTGAAAAGTCTGCACGCTTTCCTTTGGCAGATGGTGTAGGTTTGCTGTTTGCTATGCTGGATTACGGCTTTGTGCCCTAAACTGGGTTTCTATGGACCAGACTCTCTCTCCTGTCCCCAACACATACACACAGTCACACACACACACATACGAATGAAGGAAAGCTTCGGGGAGTTCTTTCATCGAAAGTATTATCTCACTCAGATTTTATCAAAATTACCTCAGCATCAAAAAAATGCCTTGAGGAACAAAGCTGCTGTTGTGGGAACTGTGCTCACTAGGAGGAAAACACTCTCCTTGATCTAGACAGAACCCCACATGTATTTGCTGGAATCTGCACTGACGACTCCTGGGCCAGGGTGTTCATAAATTCTTACACCAAAGTCAGGGTAAACACAACAGAAAGAAGAAATGAAAATGGAAGAGAAAACAAGATGTCGAGGATCTGCCTGGGGTCATCTGTTGCCAGGACAGAATGAAGAGCTACTTATCATCCGCATTACTGTTTTCTATACTGGCCACCCAGCACATGCAGATCTGGGTCTTGTTCCCCAAGTGTCTGTAAAATACTCATTTCAGGGGCTGGAGAGATAGCACAGAGGTAAAGAGCACCAACTGCTCTTTCAGAGGACCGGGGTTCAATTCCCAGCACCCACATGGTGGCTAAGAACCATCATTAACTCCAGTTCCAGGGGCATCTGACCCTCTCTTCTGACCTCTGCTGCACTGCCTGACACGGGTGCACCCCGTGAGTCTACACGCAGACAGCACACTCATACACATAAATAATAAAATAAAATTTAAATTAAAAAAATACTCATTTCAGTGTTAAAAAGCAGCTGAGCCACCAAGCATGGCAGCTTCTCAAGACCGATAAAAGCATCGAAAGCCAGACATGGTGTTGCACACCTTTAATCCCAGCACTCAGGTGGCAGAGGCAGGCAGATCTCTGGGAGTTCAAGGCTAGTTGGCTAGCAAGTTCCAGATGAGATGGGGCTACAGGGAGTGCTTGTCTCGAAAAACAAAACAAAACAAAGTAATTAAAAGGTGTCTCAACTTTCTCCTCCCCACATCCACAATCTCTCTCTCTCTCTCTCTCTCTCTCTCTCTCTCTCTCTCTCACACACACACACACACACACATACACACACACATCCTTACCAAAAGTGTGAATTAACCCTCTACCAACCATGCACTTTTGCTTTTCACACAACAATAAACAGCAATTCTAGGTTACCAAATGGATCCCCCCTCCCTGCTCTAACCTAGTGATTACAGAGAGAAAATAACATGTGCTAGCCTCAGAGGCTTAAAGAAAAGTGCAGCTAAATCCACTAGCCCCAGAGTATCTAAGAAACTACCTCTCTCAACCAATTTACAGTCATCAGCACCTCCCACTCCTCCAGGACACAGTCCTACTCACAATGGGTGGACAGAGCATAAGTATGAGGGTTCTTTTGCCCCAGAACCTGCGAGAAAGTAGGCCACACCTAAAAGGAAAAATCAGGTTGTTGTTAGGGAAGCAGTGGACCTTTGTCCTCTGGGTCCTCAGCAGCCAGCCCAGCATAGGTACAAGGTGCATACTCAGAAACATTTGCTGGATGAATGAATGAGTGAGTGAGTGATCGGTCCCTGCAGATTGAGTGGATGAAGACCCTTGCCTGGCATCTGGAGAGCTTGCTCTAAGATCAGGAGGAAACTTTTCTGTCTTTTCCGGAACTTCTTCAGACACCAAAATCCCCCCATATTCAAGGCTCTTACAGAAAATGGTGCTGTATTTGCAAACATCCTCCTCTGTAATTTAAACCATCTGGAATGCTTTGTGAGTCGTTGTTACTCTGTATTATTTAGGAAACAATAGCAAGACCATGCCTGTATATGCTAGGCACTAACACAATGTTCTCTTCTAATTTTTAAAATTAATCTGTTTTTACTTTAAGTGCATGCATGCTTTGTCTGCATGTATCTAGGTGCATCTATAATAGGCAATGCCCATGGAGGCAGTGGAAATGGACTTACTGACAGTTGTTAGCCATCATATTAGTGCTGGGAACCCAACCCAGGTCCTCTAAAAGAGCAGCCAATGTCAAGTGCCAAGCCACCACTCTAGTCCCCGAAATGTCCTTTTCTTAATGTTTTTATTCTGTAGCTGAATCCGTGGCTATGGAGCCTACAGATACAGAAGGCCAAGGTCTTTGAAACACTAGATAATTTCTGTAACCTTATGAGTTTGGTCTAAATGCTTCCTGTCAACAGATCCACCACGTATCTCCTCATTGTTGTTCTACATGGAGCCCTCCTGTAAAGAAAAGTGTGGAGTTTCATGAATGAATAGAAAGAGGTAGGAGGGAGGAAGGGAGATAGATAGGGATGGAGGAAGGGAAAGGAATATAGGAGAAATGAAGGAAAGAAGGAAGGAAGGAAGGAAGGAAGGAAGGAAGGAAGGAAGGAAGGAAGGAAAGAAAGAAAGAAAGAAAGAAAGAAAGAAAGAAAGAAAGAAGAAAAGAAAGAAAGAAGAAAAGAAAGAAAGAAGAAAGAGAGAGAGAGAGGGAGAGAGAGAGAGAAGAAAGGAGCTGGAGAGATGGCTCAGCAGTCAAGAGCATTGGCTGCTCTTGCAGACAACATATGTGCAGTCCCCAACACCTACATGGTGACTAAGAACCCTTGATAACTCCAGTTCCAAATGGTCCAATAGCCCCTCTGGCCTCCACGGGCTTTGTATGCACATGGTATACTTACATACTTGTAGCAAAACACTCATGCACATGAAATAATAATTAATTAATAATTAAAATTAAGAAAAAAAGAAGAGAGAAGAAAGGAAAGGGAAGGAAGGGGAGAAGAGAGGAGGGGGTGAGGCCATGTTGCCATTGATTGTGCTGTGTCTTTCTACAGTATCTCTGTAAGTCAGAACTCATAAAACACTGACCCTCCAGACAGATCCCAAAGAACTCCGTGTTCTCCCACACCATCTCCTGCTTGTCTCATCTCCCTTGAACTTAGAACTGAGTTTGAATGAGTTGTAATTCAAAACAATAACCAGTCTGCCTGGGTCCTGGAACTCATTTCTGTTACGTGCTGGATGGTGTTGTAGAGTGACTCATGCAGACCGAGGTAGTCCCCACATGCCTGAACATGCCTGGTGAGGTCTGGCGTTGGAACTCCCAAAGGAAATAAAGGAGGTCAGGCCAGGAGCTTTAAGGCAGTCAGTGACACAGGAACGAGTTAGAATGTGCGTTCTCGAACTTCTTGACACAAACACCCTAACGTCAGGAGCCTGGGAACACTTGTCAATCAAGTAAATATATTCCCAAGGCGTTCCTCTCCACTGAGCCACAAGGGTGAGAGGCATGTTCTTGTTTGTTAACCTTGTAGGCATCAACTCACCTCATAATTCTTGGCCAACCCTATTGTCTTATGGGAATGGCCAATTCAGAAAGGTTAACTGGAGGGTAAGGAACTTAAGAGTGAGACGCCTCTGTGTGTATGTCCGTGTGTGTGTGTGTGTGTGTATGTGTGTGTGTGTGTGTGTTTGTCTGTGTGTGTGTGTGATTCCCCTATACCAAGTTCTGTAACAATATGTTCCATCTACTTAATTAGTATAATTACAGCTTTGATTATAACATCAGATGGCTAAGTGAGTTGTTTTTGTGTTTAAAACCCAATATCTTGACAATAATATACTCTACAGAATCACTTTTAGTGGTTTTTATCTTACCACAGATGAGGTACAAAGCCTTGTGGGAAAGAAAGATACAAGAAACTACTGGAATCAAGTATATCTCTTCTTTGGCTATTTGAGATGGCTTCTAGACATCTCTTTGCAGCATAGTACCTTTTCTGAGATTGAACTCTGGGTTTAAATGATGATAGGTCTCAAGAACCACAAAATTTCAGAATTGAAAGGCTTCCTTACATCTCACTTACTATCTTAATACTTCCTTAATTATAAGGAAATTAGAGCCAGGAGTTGCTCTGTTCCATGAAGAAAGCTCACTGGAGTCTTGACACTTAAAAAAAAAAGGACAGTACTCAATAATGCAACTATTTAGAGCTCCTGTGACCTTACTGAGAGTTCCAGGAACTTAGACCGTCAAACAGCGCAGGGCTGACCACTCCAAACTAAGGAGATGCCTTTGGTAAAGCTTCCAGTAGTAACCAGCGGGACTGTTTTAAAGACAGCATTGTCAGCCTCACTAAAAGAAGAAACTGAAGTTGAAAAGAAAATAAATTCAGCATTGCATTCAGTCTTGAAAAGAAATTTATCTGATGAGGGGACAGTTCATGGACAGCAAGTCTAATTGCCTGACAGGGTATTTTGCATTTTCATTCCTAGGAGTGAGCAATTCAAGCCTAACATATGACTCTATGAAGAAAAACAAATATATAAAAGAAACAAGAAACATTCCAATTTTGAGCTAGCCAAATTCTAAAGAGTGTTAAAGAGAGACTTCAGCAGAATCAAGCATTCTAGAAAATACCATCACAAATCACTCAGATCTCTCCAGTCTGGAATAGGTACAAAAGCAATCCACTCTTCAAGAGGAAAGAGGCGTTGGCATGGGCCATGTACTCACCGTATCCAGGAAGCAGGTCTAGCAGCCCAGGGGTGAACAGTCACCCAGCAGGAACGTGGGTGCCAAGCTCCAAGACATGGTGTCCAACCATCACACCATCATGTGTCCACACTGCTCTCCAGCCCCCTTCAGTGGCTGTGACCCATCCTCATCCTTTGAAAAGGATGTCCAGGAAGTCCCAGTGAGATGCAACTCCTGCTAGTGAGAAGCCAATCTGGCGAATGCAAAACTACCTCCAGTGTGAAAGCTTGTGTAAGGCTGTGATTCACCCCGCACTGGGTCTGTCAATCACGCCTAAGAGAAATTACAGGTTTCTCTTGTCTAAAGTGATCACATTAAAGTGAGTCATTTGTCCCTCCTTCCATCTTTCGTCTTTATCTCAGACAGTCACCGAGAGCCTGTGTTGCATTTTCACTGCTGTATTTAAAACACGAGGGAGAATGCACAGGATTGTGCCACTACCCTGCGAGGCTTTGAAAGGCTTTTACTATATTTTTCCTGTGTTTGTGAATTTGGAGAAAACTGGTTGGGAATGTGACCAAGAAGTTAGGACCTAGCATCTACCTTAGCACCAGAGATATTTCTTTCTTTTTTTATTCTTAAAAATTATATGTATTTATTCATGTTTATTTATTTATTTATTTTGGGGGTCGTGGGAGTGCATATATGCCAGGATGTGCATGTGGAGATCAGAAAACAACTTGAAGGAGTCATGTCTCTTCTTCCACCACGTGGAGCCTGTGAATCAAACTTAGGTCATTGACTTGGCAGTGTGTCTATGCACTGAGCCACCTTGCCAGCTTTGTTCCTTCCTTCCTTTCTTTTGTATTGAGTGGAATGTGAAGTTCTTATTGAGTCTTTCTATGAGTATGAGGAACATAGACCCAGTAGGTATCGTTTCCACCTACAGGAAACTTCAGCTGACCTGACTTCCAACAGCGTAACCAATTTGAATTGCTCTCCTCACCGGAGTCCCACATATCCTAATTCTGAAGCCTTCCTTCCCCAATGTCTAATGCAACCCCCACTAAGAATTTAACAGAAAAAAAAAAATGTTGACAATAAGGAGGTATAAGTAGAAGCAGTTTTGTTGCATAACTTACAGCTATTCAGGTCAAGGAGGTGGCGTTTGTAGAAATGGGTCAGTTCTATGTAGGTCACTAGTTAAGCACTGGGTCATTTGGGATTTGGAAAAATCAGTGTCAAGTAATTGTATAATCAAATGACTTTATTTAACATACATATTTACTGAACACATTCTAGGTACAAAACTCTGCTCTTCCTTATAAGCCTGCAAAAGAAAGTTACACAGTGATTATCAAATGTGATGTGATCCTGAGCATCAAGGTTCATGTTCTCTGGAAAAGAAAATACATGCACAGAAAATACCAAACAAAACAAACTATACAACACAACAAATAATAGTGGAAAATGAACAGCACAGATTACAAACAGTCTAAGAAATTAAGCGACCAGTGGGGAGGGGAGACAGCACCTGTGGTTGTCCAATCAGGGAAGACTTCACAGAGAATAAAGCTAGGCTTGGAAACGGGGCACAGTGAGTAGAGCCCCATGCTGGGCACTGTTTTACTCCCCTGAGAGTGGAGCCATGCATAATGACCAGGGAAACACTGGCTAAGAGACTCATTCCATGGTAAGCTCAGTGAACTTTTCTGGTTCATAACCCTAATGTTCAGATGAAGTCAGATGTTTAAGTATTTATGTACTTTGCCAAAGGCCATGGCTATGTGTTTGCTTGTGTACATGTGTGTATCTGTGTGTGCATGTATTCATGGGGCTCTAATTAAAAAGTAACATTAATGCCAGTGTCCTCTTGGGTCACTGGACCAACTCACATCTTTGTGGGTGTGAGCAGCACACTGTGCGTGTCGATCAAGGGCCACCCAATGTTAACTTAATCCATGCAGTCCCTTGTCAACTTTCAAGATGCTTCAGTACAAGTCAGGCGGGGTGGCACAAGCCTTTAGTCCTAGCACTCGGGAGGCAGAGGCAGGCGGATCTTTGTGAGTTCAAGGCCAGCCTTGTCTACAGAGTGAGTTCCAGGACAGCTGGGGCTACAGGGAGACCCTGTCTCGAAAAGACCAAAAAAAAAAAAAAAGATGTTTCAGTATGAATTGGGGGCTGTGGAAAGAAAGGCCCAATTTCTTCAAAGGATTCCCAAGTAATTCCAGAGTGGGTCTGTTGGCATTGTGGGCCTTTCCTGGTTAGTGATAATACCTGGGAGAACGAGGGTTCTATTATCCTGTCTCAGAGAGTGAGTGCACCTGAGTAAAGCATCTTCGTAGCAGACTTGCCTGCTCAACAAATAATTCAAACAAAAGGGCACTCCCTCCCTTGACCATGGGCAAGTGACATTTCATGGAGCCAAAGTCTCTACAACAAGGAAAAACCAGTGTTGTGTCTACTCTGCCTCCTTCATTTGATGAGGGGCGAGGGATATATTGGAATGTAGCTAACTAAACCACTTTTGATCACTTGAGAAGGATGCTATTTCCCCAACAAGAGTCATGTGAAGGGGAACTTTCTCCTGGATGGTATGTTTTTCCTACTTTCTAACTGATCTTTCTTTTACCCTTGCCTTTTCAAATCTCCATACTTAAAGGAAGATTTCTTTCAGTTTAAAAAAGGGGAGACTGGGGAGATGACTCTGTCAGCAAGAGCGCTTGCTACACAAACATGAGTATCTGGGTTCCAATCCCTAGAACTCATGTTAAAAAGTTGGGTGTGCCCTTGAACACTTGCAACCTGTGGGGTGCAGAGACTGAGGTTTTCTGGATCTCGTTGGCTGCTAGCCTAGCTCCAGGGTCAGCGGGAAACCCCATCAAAAGGAACAAATCAGACAGTGACGGGACATGACACTTGACATCCTCTGCTGCCTTTCTTGCACACACCTGCACGTACATGTGTACAGACACCCCCCCACACACACACACACACACACAAAGGAGAAAGAGACCTACTCATCTACAAAGAGAGCCTCACTTTCAGGTTCATGTTTTGTTTGGTTTTGTTTGCAGTTTTTCTTGTTGTTTGGGGGATAATTTGGGTTTTGGTTTTGGTTTTGGCTTTGGTTGCTTGCTTGGTTGGCTGATTGTCTGGTTGGTTAGTTAACTTTTTTGTTTTGTTCTGTTCTCACTCTTTAGCCTTGGCTGGCCAGTAACTCACTAGGTAGACCAAGCTGGTCTCAAACAATCAGTGGTCTTCTGTATCTCTGCTGCTCGAGGGCTGGGATTATAGGTGTGCATCACCATGTCCAGCTTCCCATCTGTAATGTGACATCAACAATACTGGCCATTGCATGGGCTGGGCAGGGCTGTCTGTCCGTGCCCTTGTCTTTGGCTCCTGCTTTTCTTCAGAAACAGCTGCCGGTGGGCTTGCTTCATCAGGGCTTCTAACCACAACATTGTTCTCTCTCAGATGACAGCCATTTGAATGTAGAATTTGCTTTGTTTCCATGCACAGCTGAGCAAATGAGCAGCTCTGGACTTGAAATGTGATACTTCCTCTTCCCAAATCCAAGTTTCCACAACCTTTGTCCAAAAGTGTAAGCAAGAAAGCCCCTCAGAGGAGAGCTGGGAGCCAACGGTGCCGAATTCTCCACAGCCTCTGACCGAGACTGGATTAGGTGTGACACAACTTCAGGTTTCCATCTCAACTTTAAATAAGTATTTTCTCTATTTCAAAAGCTCTATGGTTTGCACTTGGCTCACAGTCAAAGAAGCTGCATCGAAGCAGAAGCCAGGCTGACCATCTAATCAATTTACCTTTAAAAAGGTAGAATGTATACTTCGGATGGTTTCCTTCCATTCAAAGAATCAATGATGACCTACTTAGAGTCAGCCCAATGGTTGGTGACTACTCATGAGGGCCTCTCCCTTGGCAGCCCAGACTCCAGCCCAGTGGCATGGCATCTCAAGCCACCTTTTGCAGAGATAAACAAGAGCTCTCTTCCTAAGGGTAAGTGTGGCCCAGCAGCTTGCAGGTGGAGGCAGCCATGAGACTATGTTCCTGCTGTGGCTGACCTGGCCTTCTTCTTCCTCGTTTGCTCAGTGGCATGTAGAGATCTGCAGTTGATGGGCAAGATATGTTTAGAAGCACAGAACAGCTTGGACAGAGGGGCCTTCATGCTGTCTGTCATCACCTTGCCCCCTCCTCCATCAGCTCCACAGCATAGCAGGTTTCTTTCAAAGTCCCCCTGGGGGCTACAGGACAGGGGTAAGTACATTCTTCTTTGGCACTGCTGTTCCAGGAATGAGTGGCCTTGTCAAGAACAGAACATCACAGCTTTAACACACAAATAGCAAGACAAGTTTCACAGTTGCATATTTTGTTATCTCTTTCTTAGACAATAAGCCCCTGGCTGGCAGATGAACAGTCTCTTCCCCACAAGCCTCTCTAGAACCACAGAACTTGGCTTGTTCTATCGCCTACAGATGCTAAGTTACAAAGGCTTTTCCTTTTTCTAACGTGAACCACTGCATGGGAGGGGGAGGGTAAAGGTGGGAGGATGAGATAAAGTCTCACGTAGCCCAAAATGGCTTCGAACTTGCTATGTAGCCAATGATGACCATAAACTCCTGACCTTCCTGCCTCTCCCTCCCATGTGCTAGGATTACAGGTGTGTGCATGACATCCAACTTGGACCACTTCCTTTGAAGAATAAATCAGAAAGGAAAAGACCTATTCCTCTCTATCAGGTCTTGGTCCGCAAAGGCTGCTGGAGCCTGGTTGTGTTGGAGTGAGATACAGGAGATTCTCTTTTCTTACCTGAGTGCCTCTCTCTGCATTTCTGTTTCTATCACTCTTTGAATCTTGGTCTGTATGTTCATCAGCCCCTCTACTTCATTCTGCATTTCTCTGAGTCCCCTTGGCTATCTCTCAGCCTCTCTCCTGTCTCTGTGAGTCCTCTTATGACTGTGAGTGCCTAGGTATGTTTCCCTCTGTTTCACAGTCTGTTGTTCTTTCTCTGGACTAGAGAGGCACACAGAGACGAAACTGGAAGAGGTAAATCCTACACATATCTCTATCTCTCAGCCTCTCTCCATGCGTCTCTCCTGTCTCTGTGAGTCCTCTTATGACTGTGAGTGCCTAGGTATGTTTTCCTCTGTTTCACATTCTGTTGTTCTTTCTCTAGACTAGAGGCACACAGAGACGAAATTGGAAGAGGTAAATCCTACACATATCTCTATCTAATTGGCTCTATTCCAAACCTGAGTTACTCTGTCCCTCTATGTGTCTCTGTTTGTTTCTCCTACGGTTCTTTTCTCTTACTGTTCGCCTATGAGCCTGTCCATCTTGTATATTCTGGTGCTGACCTCCCCCAAACACTGTCAATCATAATTTCTTGATTGTTTAAAACTAAAGTGCTGGAGAGGTGACTCAGTGGTAAGAGTACTGTCTGCTCTTACAAAGGACCCAGGTTTGATTCCTAGCATTCACACAGCAGCTAACTCCATAACTCCAGTTCCAGGGGATCTGATGCCTTCTTCTGACCTTTATGGCCATTGCAGGACACAGTTATACACACAGGCAATACATTCATATGCATAAAAATTTTAAAAATAAAGGTAATAAGACCAGAGAAAGGAAAAGGGCCACAGAAGCAAATCAGTAACACGTGATGTCTTGAGAGGGGAGATGAAACAGGAAGTGAAGAAGGGACATCTCAGCTTAGCCCTCGTAAGCACACCCAAGCCAGTTCATAAGCCTTTGCAGACACCTGATTATTTTTCAGGGATAACAAAAGATCCAGTAACCCAAGAATTTAACATGTGGATACATTTCTAATCACGGATAAGAACAGACTGTAAAAGATAACTGTGAGATATTATTTCTGATTATCATTAAAGAAATGCCCTAAAGAGAACACACACTTGGGGCGCCCCTGCTTCCTACTCACCTCCTGTGTGAGGGGTGCAACCTGGTTTGTTAGCTTGGCCCTTTGGTAGGATGGCAAGAGAATTCAGAAGAAAGGTCCTGCTGCAGACAGAACATATTAGCATTACCAGTCTGTCTGCAGTGATCACAGCAACTCACAGGGAATCGAGAAACAGCAATTTACATTTTTTTCCCTCTTTTAAACCCTTTTATTCCACCCCTCTAATCTCATGTTTATATTAGAACTTTGAAAGACATAGGATCAGGCACATGTAAGATGTCCTTCTCCACCATGGCCTGGCAATTCTAGAGAGAGAGAGAGAGAGAGAGAGAGAGAGACCAGTCTTCAGCATTTTAAATTTTTTATTTTTATTGTTTATGTGTATGTGTGTGTATGTGTATGTGTATGTGTATATGTGAGTATATGCTACCTGTACCCCTGTAGAGACCAGAAGAGTGCATCAGGTATCAGATCTTCTGGAGTTGGAATTATAGATTATTGCTCACAATCTGATGGGGTGATGTGGGTGCTAGGAATCGAACTCAGGTCCTCTGAAAGAGCTGTATGAACTCCTAACCACTGAGCCATCTTTTCCAGGTCCAGTCCTCAGCTTTATAACAGCTGGTCTGCTGAAATCCTCAGTGTTAATGTTCTCCACACATACCCTTGTGATGTGTATGTGTCCAAAGGGTATCTTTTGGGTTCTTAACCCTGTCCACATACTGGTATCACAACATAGATTAAAATAAAGTGGTTATGATTTGAATTTCTTTAATGATTAGTGATGTTGAACACTTCTTAAGGTGTTTCTCAGCCATCTCTAATTCCTCACTTGTGAAGACTCTGTTCAGCTCTTTGATCCATCTATTGAGTGGGTCATTTGTTTTCTTTCTTTTTTATTTTTTGAGTGGTTTATATATTCTAGAAATCAATGCTTTGTCAGATGTTTCTGTGGTGAAGGTTTCCTCCCACTCTGTGGGATTTCTCTTCACTTCCTTGATTGTTTCTTTTGATGTACAGAAGCTTTTGAGTTTAATGAGGTCCCATTTGTCAATTGTCGACCTTAATTCTTGTGCAGCTGCTGTCTGATTTAGGAAGTCTTTTCCTACGCCTATGTCTTGTAGTCTGCTGCCAACTTTTTCTTCTATCACCTTCAGAGTTTGGGGTTTCACGTTGAGGTCTTTAATCCATCTGGAGTTGACTTTTGTACAGGGCGAGAGGTAGGGGTTTAATTTCATTCTTCTACAAGTGGTGATCCAGTTTTGCCAACACCACTTGCTGAAGATGCTGTCTTTTCTCCATTGTGGTTTCTTGGCCCCCTTGTCAAATATGAGATGGCTGAAATTGTATGTGCTCAGATTTGGATCTTCGGTTTTGTTCCATTGGTCAACAGGTCTGTTTTTGTGCCAGTACCAGGCTGTTTTTATGACTATAGCCCTGTAGTATAGTTTGAAATCTGGTATAGAGATCCCCCCTGTGTAGCTCTTTTCACTCAGGGTTGTTTTGGCTATTCGGGGTCTTTTGTTTTTCCAAATGAATTTAAGGACTTTTTTTTCCAAGCCTGTGAAGAAACTCTTGGGGATTTTGATTGGGATTGCATTAAATCTATACAAGAGTTTTGGTAAAATGGACATTTTTACAATGTTAATTTTCCCAATCCATGAGCATGGGAGGTTTTTCCATCTTCTGAGGTCTTCTTCAATTTCTTTCTTTAAGGGTTTAAAATTTTTGTTGTAGAGGTCTTTGGTGTCTTTGGTTAGGTTTGTTCCTAGGTATCTTATTGTTTTTGAGGCTATTGTGAGTGGGAAGGTCTCTTTGAATTCTTTCTCCAGTTGCTTGTTCTTGGTGTAAAGAAAGGCCATTGATTTTTTAAGGTTAATTTTGTATCCTGCCACTTTGCTGAAGCTGTTAATCGTTTCTAGGAGTTTTCTGGTGGAGTTTTTAGCATCCCTTAAGTAAACAATCATATCATCAGCAAATAGGGATAGTTTGACTTCCTCTTTTCCAATTAGTACTCCTTTAATATCCTTTTCTTGCCTTATTGCTCTAGCAAGTGTTTCAAGCACTATATTGAAGAGGAGTGGTGATAGGGGGCAGCCTTGCCGAGTTCCTACCTTTAAAGGGAATGTTTCCGTCATTTCCCCATTTAGGATGATATTGGCTGTGGGTTTCCTGTATATGGCTTTGATTACATTGAGGAATGATCCCTCCAATCCAATTCCTTCTAGGACTTTAAGCATGAAGGGATGCTGGATTTTGTCAAAGGCTTTTTCAGCATCAATTGAGATGATGGTGTGGTTTTTGTCTTTGATTCCGTTTATGTGTTTGATGATGTTTATTGATTTTCGTATGTTGAACCATCCCTGCATCTCTGGTATGAATCCAACTTGGTCATGATGGATGATCTTCTTGATGTGGGTCTGTATGCGATTTGCCAGTATTCTGTTTAGAATTTTGGCATCTGTGTTCATGAGGGAGATGGGTCTATAATTCTCCTTTTTAGTTGTATCTTTGCCTGGTTTTGGTAATAGAGTGATGTTGGCTTCATAGAAGGAATTTGGGAGAATTCCCTCTGATTGTATACTTCTAAACAGTTTCAGAAATAATGGTTGTAGGTCTTTTTGAAATGTTTTATAGAATTCTGCTGTGAAACCGTCTGGGCCTGGGCTTTTTTTAGTTGGGAGGCTTCTTACTACATCCTCTATTTCTTCATATGTTATGGGTCTGTTTAAGCTGCTGGTCTCCTCTTGGCCAAGCTTTGGTGATTCCCAAGATTTCAGATATTCATCCATTTCTTCTAGATTTTCAAACTTGGTAGAATATAGGTTCTTGTAATATTCCCATATAATTTTCTTGATCTTTTCCTTGTCCGTTGTGATATTTCCCTTTTCATCACAGATTGTATTGATTTGGAGTTGTTCCTTCTTTCTTTTTGTTAACTGGGCTAGAGGTCTGTCTATCTTGTTTATTCTTTCAAAGAACCAACTTTTGGCTTCATTGATTTTTTGTATTGTTTTCTTTGTTTCTATTTCATTGATTTCTGCTCTGATTTTTGTTATTTCTTCCTGTCTGTTGCGTTTAGGGTTCATCTGTTGTTGCCTCTCAAGTGCTTTTAGCTGTAGTGTTAGATCATTCACTTGTGCTCTTTCTGTTTTTCTAATGTAGGCACCCAGGGCTATAAATTTCCCTCTTAGGACTGCTTTTAAGGTATCCCATAAGTTTTGTTGTGTTGTATTGTCATTGTCATTCAGTTCCAGGAATGTTTTTATTTCTTTCTTTATCTCTTCCTTGACCCATTCATTATTCAAGAGTGTGTTGTTTAGTCTCCATGTGTTCTTGTAGGCAGGAGGGCTTGTCCTGGTGTTGATGTTGAGCTTCATTGCACTGTGGTCTGACAGGATGCATGAAATTATTTCAATCTTTTTGTATTTGTAGAGGTTTCTTCTGTGTCCCAGGATGTGGTCGATTTTGGAGAATGTTCCGTGGGGTGCTGAGTAGAAAGTGTATTCTCTGGTATTAGGATGGAATGTTCGGTAGAGGTCTATGAGGTCCATTTGGTGTATCATATCGTTCAGTTCAGATGTCTCTCTGTTTATTTTTTGTCCTGTTGACCTATCCAAAGGACTCAGTGGGGTATTGAAATCTCCCACTATGAGTGTGCTGGGGTTAGTCTGTGACTTGTGGTCCTGGAGAATTGTCTTTATAAAGTTTGGTGCACCAGAATTTGGGGCATATATATTCATAATTGTGAAATCTTCTTGGTGGATTGTTCCTTTGATGAAAATGTAATGGCCTTCTTTGTCTCTTCTGATTTCTTTTACTTTGAAGTCTATTTTATCCGATATTAAAATAGCAACACCTGCTTTCTTTTTGGTACCATTTGCTTGGAATATTTTTTTCCATCCCTTCACTTTAAGGTGGTGCCTGTCCTTGAAGGTAAGATGTGTTTCTTGCAGACAGCATATCGATGGATTCTGTTTCCTAATCCAGTCTCCCAGTCTATGTCTTTTGATTGGGGAATTTAGTCCATTAATATTTAAGGTTATGACTGATAGGTTTGTGTTGCTTCCTTTTGCCTTATTATCCATCTGCGGTTTTGATTTAGGTTTCTACTTCTGCAGTTATGCTTTTATTGATTTCTCCTTCTAGTTGCCTGGGGTTGGTTGCTCCTTTCTTCTGTTCTTTGGATTGCTTCAAGTATTCTCTGAAGGGTTGGTTTTCCGGACATGTATTCTTTCAAGTTGTTTATGTCATGGAAGATTTTCCTCTCTCCTTCCACTATGATTGACATTTTTGCTGGGTATAGTAACCTGGGCTGGCATCCATTGTCCCTCAACACTGGGAATGCTTTGCTCCAGGTTCTTCTTGCCTTCATCGTTTGCTGTGAGAAGTCCGTTGTTATTCTGATAGGTTTCCCCTTATAGGTCACTTGTTGTTTTTCTCTTGTCGCTTTAAGAATTTTCTCTTTGTTTTGGGTGTCCAGCATTTTAACTATGATGTGGCGTGGAGAATTTCTTTTCTGATCTTGTCTGTTTGGAGTTCTATGTGCTTCTTGTATTGGTATTGGTTTGTCTTTTTTTAGTTTGGGGAAATTTTCATCTATTATTCTGTTGAAGAACTGATCAATACCATTCTCTTGGGATTCTTCTCCTTCCTCTATTCCTATGATGCAGAGGTTTGATCTTTTCATAGTGTCCCACAGTTCCTGGTTGTTCCACTTTTGTGTATTTTTAAATTTTTCATCATCTTTACCTGATGTTTTTAGTTGTTCTGTGTTATCTTCAGGGCTGATATTCTTTATTCTGCTTCCTCCATTCTGCTTCTGAGGTTTTTTCCGTTCCTTTCCTCTTGAATGGATGAGTGTTTGATTTCCTTTTTCTTTCCTCTTCTGATTTCTTTAGTATTTCTACTTCTTTTTGGAGCTTCTCAATCTCTTCCTGTAGCTCTTTGCTTCGCTGGTTGGGTTCCTTATCTTTTTCAGCATAGGATCTTTTCAGTGTTTCTACTTCCTTCCGGATTTGTCATTCTCTCTCTCTAGGTCCTTCTTGAGTTCTTCATTCTCTTTTCTTAGTTCTTTGATTTGCTCTTTATAATCTTGTAGTTTTTTAAATATGTTCCCAATTGTGTTTCTGATATCTGTGTCCTGGGCCATCCCCATGGGGATCCCACTGTAGGAATCTTCCATAGGGTTGGTAGAGTTTGATGCGGGATTATCCTGCCCCTTTCCCATGTTGTCTCTTCTTTGTGTTCCTGGCATATGGGCTTTTCCTTGCCTGTATTCCAATGTGAGTCCTAAATGCCTCTTCACTGTGTTGAAGGCTTGTTTTGCTTGCCTCCTGCAGAAGCCTTCGTAATCCCAGTTGCGGGGGAGGGTTCTCTTTAGCCCACACCCTGGTACCTGCACTTCAGCTGGTCTCAGGAGATCTCAGATCTCAAGACTCACACAACCCTACCTTTAATACCAGCTGGGAGGATAACTCTGGCCCCACAGCCACAAAAGCCAATTAAGCCAAAAACAACTGGATTAATGGATTAACTAGGTTAAGTCAATCAACAATCAGCCTTGCTGAAGCACCCAGTTCCTACCTACCTTCCTGTGCTTCAGCTGGTCTCAGGAGATCTCCAGGTTTGGGTTTTTTTTTTAAGTTCCCAAGATACTGCTACAGTGTAGCCAACAACAAAAACCACTAACTCGGAGTTGATCCACACTGAAAACTCATAAGGGAAGAAGCACAGCTACTTTGGAAGGAATCCGAGAGACTCAGGCCAAGGAAGGGGGAAGAGCAGCAGTTCGGGTGCTTAAATCAGGTGTTCAAGTTGGAGGTGAGTTTTCACAAAGCTGGGTACTTTAGGAACGCTTTGAGTGAATGGCTCTCAACCTTAGCTGTAATTAGGATCACCTGGTGAACTTTTAAAGCTTCCTAAAGTCCAGCCACACCACAGACTAATACCCACAGCAACACCATGTTTTGAGGCTTCCTTTCTGATTCTGATGTGTAGCGAGGGTTGAAAACCATGGCTTTAGATATCTATTAATGTCTGTTTTCTCAGTAAATTTGCCCTCCCTTTTTTTAAGACACAGTCTCCCTGCAGACCCTGATGGCCTGGAACTATGCAGAGCAGGCTGGCCTCAGTCTCACTGAGATCCTCCTGCCTAGACCTACTGAATGCTGGGATTAAAGGTGTCCACCACCATGCTCAGCACTGCTGCCTTCTTTTATTTATTTATTTTTTTTTGATGAAGTGAATTTTATTAGGGTTACTTACAGGAATATGCATGAGTGGTTACTTATAGGTCAAAGATAGCTGTATCACCAAATCCCCATCACAGCTTGGGTGACAGCTCATGAAAGCAAGAAAACCTGGGGTATACTGTATAACTTGAAGGCAGCTCAATAGGTTGGAGAGTGCCTTTTTTTTCTATTACTTTTTTTTTCATTTTTTAACAATAAGTAATAATTTATGAGTACAAGCATCCTTCATGTAAAACCAATTTGTGAGCAGTTGTGCCTTCTTTTAAAAAGCTAGAAAAGAATGTAAAGAAGTCAATACTTTCCCATGTGTGTAAAAGCTTGAATAAGAAGAGTAAGGCAAAGGGAACAAAGAAATAAAAGAGAGAAAGAAAAAGAAAAGAAGATAAGAAGGAGGAAAGAGGCTGGAAAGAGAAGGACAGGGAGTTGGGCAATGCTGTGCTCAACCACTGCTCCCTAGTTCTGGAGTGACCATGACCCAATGTTATGCAGATCTGTAACACCAGCACACGGCAGGTGGTGTGTAAAGCCCCAGAACACCCCTTCTCTTGTTGTTGGGTATGTTTCTTAACCTTTAAATATTTTCAAGTTCTTCCTTCACCACTCAGAACAGCTCTGCACCACAATAAATGGTTTCTATGTGTTAGAAACAGACAACGTCCAGCCCGTTTCCAATAACTTAGTGCCTCTGCCACACCCTGGAACTGGCCCTGTGCTATGCAACTCCAGTAGCCAAAGAAGCCACTCCCAGCTGCATAATCAAGCTATTGGGATATTCCTTGTATAGGACTACAGTGTATTTCCCTAGAATTTGCACACTTTGCAAGCATCCCGACTGACTGGAGTCAGAGAACCAACAGGCTCTCCTGGGAACCTGAGTCGTCTCATCTCCTCTCCTGGGAACCTGAGTCGTCTCATCTCCTTCTTTCTCCCTCTCATCACCTGCTTTTCTGGTTCCTCGTTTGAGGTTTGCAGCTCTAACACTTGTCACCTTGTCGCCCACTTCTACAGACATTTAAATTGACTTTTGTCACTTTTGTATTTGGACTCCACACTCCAAAAAACATCTACCTGAGCAGCTTAAAGAGGCACTAGCTCAAGAAAAATCCACACCCCACAGTGTTACAGTGACTATTTAGCATTCTTATCTTGTCAGATGCAAAAATAAAATGCTTTACCTCGGATATTCTGGAGATCCATTTGGCAGAGGTTACTCGAATCTTTAAGGCTTCTCTTATCTGATTTAATAAAAGGAAATAAGAATCATAAGAACTCAACATACATGACCAAACTCGACAAATACGGAGGCAACAGGACAAGTAGCTGACTGGGTCCTCATGGTGACATATGAAATGATCAGTAACATGGTAGAGTGGGCCAGAGAAAAGTGAAGAGATCAGGAGAGACAGGGGAAGTGAGGCTGGCAGAGGAAGACTGACATCCAGGCTTAAACAGGGACCTAATGGCTAAGAAGCAAGTTCACCAAAAGCTCGAGGATTCCAAACACAGCTTTGGCATTATTTTTAGAGCACTAAAATAGTTCATCGTAGCCACCATTTGTCAAAACTTTTGTAAAGAAAAAAAAAAAAAAAAGACTAGACCAGATAGCAATGGTTCAAATCCAAGAAGATGGTGATAATGATTATGATGATTCTACTATGTTTTATAACTTAAAAGTGTTTTTCATACCTGTCATCTCATTTTACTCAGAAAATAACCTGATAGATATTCGTATCCCCATTTTATAACTGAGCAAACTAACACTCCAAGATTAATACCCAAAGTTGGACAGCTAAAAGGATAGACAACCAGGACTGAATTCATATTCCTCAACTACAAATCATCTGAAAACACTGTTTTCCAAGGCCTTGCCTATATTCTGTCTTCACATCAGCATCTGCCAAAGCCCTGCAGCTCAGAAAGACTTCACCCTTACCGGAAAATGCAATCTTCTTTGATACCCACAAGTTTCTAAGAAGGAAAAACACTCGGGCCCATTGGAATTTGTGAAGATATACTGGCGCTATTATTAGCATTTTTGTTCTTATCCTTTTCTATTCTGCGTTTCATAATGTGCATATTTACTTTATAAATTAATAAGAAGCTCATTTTGGAAGGCATGTTCAGTTTTCAACTGATCTTAAGATTTGAAGACTCAGTGGTTCATATTACTTTGTGTCCCTGTTTCTGCAACACCTTTGAGCATTTATCTTTTACATTTTAATTTTAAAAGAAGTGGCTCTGACCTTGAGCGAAGGTTCCATGGCTTAGAATTCTTTGCATGTCCTCCAGCATCTAACACTGGTGTGTTAAGTAAAAGTGCCACACTGGCTCTGCTACTGAGTATACACAATAGTTATGGTGTTACAATTAACGGACACAATTCTAGCATTTATGACTATGGAATATTGCAAATGCTTCCTTTGTGTTTTCACCTATAAATTTGAATTCATCCTTCACTATAATCTATTGAGGGAAGAGAACAAATCTTTTTCTGCGCACTCCTCTTGAGGAATCTGGGACTCAAGAGTATTACAGAATTTCCCAATGGTGCACAGCTACCAGAGATGCTCCTTCTGTGAAAGTGGAGTTGCATCGTGACAAACGCATTGTAAGCTGAAAATACAGTTAAGTCAAAATTGCATTTGGAAGGGCACTTGATGTTTTGTCCATTTAGTCTTTCTTTATCTTCACCAGATCCAACCAATCAACTTGTAGCTGAATTTAAAGACTTCTCTCCCTGGAGTCCACTACTCTTCATGATAAAAGTCAGGAACTCACTCCCCCAAGCCAAGATGCAGGCATGTGATGAGCTCAGCCATCAATGCAGAACCCACAAGCACCAGGGCCTGCAAGCAGTGGGGGCTGAACCCCCAGACAGAGGTAGCAACTCTTTAAAGCATCATGTCCCTAATGTTGGACTAAGCAACTGAACTCTCTGTGCCCAGCATTACGGCAGGGCCCATGGTGCCCTTCCCTGGGCAGTTTCATTGTGCATCGGGAACTTATCCCAGAATATGCTCTCCAAGCCCAAGAGATCTCCTCCTCTGTAAAACAGACCACAGTAATAGTCAAAATTGCTGTCAGTTAGAGCTAATGCACATGAAATGCTTAACCCCCAGTTGAAAGATAATAGGTATCACCTGCATTAAAAGAGCAGTGAAGCTCTGTTAGCGTCTGCACAAATGATTGCGGTAAAATAAATGATCAACAGTGAGCATTTCAGGCCAATACTGACAAAACAGAAAAACTGAGCAGAGTTTACATACAGTACCTTTGGATCCAAGATGGTTCCAAACACCAGAATGAAGAAACCCTGTGAAAGATGGAGGAAAGAAGATGCATTTACAAAATAATGCCGATAGGAAAAACAGATGCCTGCATTCACCATCCCACTGCTATTCTGGCAAAAAGCAAGCCATTTTATTCAATCTTTTCATTTCCTATTCTAAGACCACAGTACCTAGATTCATTGATTCAACAAATATTGTCTCCCCTTCTGTAGTCATTGTCCTGAACACTGGGTATCCCTCAGGACAACAAACGAAACACTGTCCCTGCTTCATGCAGGGATATTTTAGAAACTTTAAGTGGAACGAAATGAAAATCGTTTTCATTTAGCAGAAGCTGTTTCTCTCAGAGTATAATGATGCAATAAAGAGGTAGACTAGATGTTCAGCAATGCACAGCAGCCTTGCAGTCTCTGAACAATAAATAAGGAAAAAAGGGTCCACGGCACAGAGAAAGGAAGAGTATACACACACACACACACACACACACACACACACACACACACACACACACACATATCACATTCACACAAAACCTCCTTGAACGAAAGAAGAACAGGGACCAGCAGCCCCATTTTCCTGGTAGGAAAAGGAAACTCGGAAATTCAACTTTCAAAATGCGGTAGACAGCAGACAAATTTTTTCTTGACTGTTGATTACTTGAGCAGTGGACAGAAAGGGGAAGGGAGAAGATCCTTTCGTTTGGTTAAAACTTGTTAAGTTGCTCTAGTTTTGTGAATGAATATGAACCCAGTCAGAGAAACACGACTGACATGATAAAAGATGTTACAACCAATTGTTTAGCAGCAAAAACAACCAGCCTGCTGCTACTACAGTTGGTAAAATTGCAGCTGAGTGACAGAGGATGACAGGACCCAATGTAAACAATTTATTCACCCCTCCAGCTTACCAAAATGCAGCTTTCCAACCAGGCAGTCCACCAAGCCTGCCAAGTGTGCTCTGCACGTAGC
>VZQC01009858.1:0-52500 GCA_009823505.1 Rhizomys pruinosus | reverse complement strand
GGGAGGCAGAGGCAAGCAGATCTTTGTGAGTTCAAGGCCAGCCTGGTCTACAGAGTGAGTTCCAGGGCAGCTGGGGCTACAGGGAGACCCTATCTCAAAAAGACCAAAACTAAATAAATAAATAAATAAATAAATAAATAAATAAATAAATAATAAATAGTATGACCTAGTGGTGACTAAAACTTCTAAATAGCAGAAAATATAAAAATGTGATACCTCCAGTTCTAAGCTTAAAGTTTAGAAGAGGTATTATTGTTTCATTTCTAAATAGTAACAGCTCAGGGCTGACTGAGTATGTAGTTCATTTGGTAGAGTGTTTGCCCAGCATGCATGAAGCCCTGGGTTTAATACATCTTTTTTTATTTCTTATGTGTATGAATGTACTCTCTATGTGTAGGTTTGTGCACCTGTGTCGTGCAATGCCGAAGAGGTCAGAAGAGAATGTTGGATTCCCCTGGAACTGGAGTTAAAGACAGTTCTCAGCCACCATGTGGGTGCTGGGGATCAAACCTGGGTCCTCTGCAAGAGCAGTCAGTGCTCTTAACCACAAGGAAAGAGTACAGTGGTGCATTTGTAAAATCCCAGCACCTCAGACATGGAGTCAGGAAGATAAGAAGTTTAAGGTCATCCACTGCTACATGGTGAGCTCAAAGTAAGCCTGGGATACATAAGACTTGTGTCAAAAAAGAAAAAAAGTCAGCCTATTACCTTATTATATGATCTTCAGACTGTATTAGTACTTGAACTTGACTTTTCCCATTCATCATTTTATTCCAATTTCTAAGCACCTCTATAAAATTGCAGAATTATACCCTTTTCAGTATGAGAAAAATATGCTTAAGAAAGCTAAATATGCAAAATCAAGCAAAGACCATGCTGCATATTATTGGTAAATAAGTCACAATTCATCCAAACCTTTCTGGAACAAACATCTGTTTCCTTACTCAGTTTCTACCTTATTCTCTCTCTCTCTCTCTCTCTCTCTCTCTCTCTCTCTCTCTCTCTCTCTCTCTCTCCTATTTTTAGACAGGGTTTCCTTATAGCTACAGCTGGCCTGGAACTTACTATGAAGGCCAGGCTGGCCTTGATCTTGATCTCAAAGAGTTCCGCTTGCCTCTGCCTCCCAAGTACTAGATTAAAGGCATGGACCACAGGCCTGGCTTTTTCATTATCTTTTGAATAGCAGCACAATGCCACAGACTCCTGATCACAAAACCCTTGTACATCCTTTCCCACGTTAGATTTTATTGAGCATCTATCTGAACTTACCTGGAAGGCATTGAGCAAAGAGAAGATAATATGGAAGGTCAGGGAGCGGTTGTCGATGACCATGGCTATTCCGAATCCCCAGGTCAGTCCCAGCAGTGGTGTTAGGATGGCAATGTTCTTACAGATTCTCACAATGGCTCTCACTTCCTGGAACATGGAACTTCCAATGGCAGCTCTCTGGGTCTTGATGATGACCACTGTGACTGTAATCAGGTTTACTACCACGATGGCCAGAGCTGGGACCACAAAGGCCAACAGGGCCTTAGTCATGTCCCAGTTGAGCCAGCAGGCTTCAGGCCGCAGGTAGCCTTTCCCAGGCTCAGTGACAGCAACCGTAACGACAGCAATAACCAAAGGACACCCATAGCCCACCGAAAAGAGAGAGGCCACCAAGAACGACTTGGGCAGCGTATGGAACACGATCAGAATTCCATACAAGATAAGAAGTGCCTTGGCAAGCATCCAGAAAAACACAGAGAGGTAAAAGAAATGAACGAAAAAGGTTGCGGACACACATCCTTTGTGGTGTATCATTGGGCCACTAAGGAATGAAGCCACAATGAACCACACATCCGCCATCAGCAAGGTGGCTGCAATGTTAGCGATGCATAGGTGACGTAAATAGGAGATCTCTGTCTTTGTCACTTGACTCCAGACCAAGGCTTCAATGAACAGGCAAATGATCAAGCTGCAAATGGAAATGCCCAAGCCTATGTACGTGATGTGAATCAAAATTGGGCTCTCCAAGGGGCTGGGTGACATGAGAATTGAGAAAGATGTGAATAACTTGCTTGGCCAACATTTGCACAAAGCTTGCTGGGAGTTTTCTTGAATCATCTTACAGGCCTGCTGGTCCCATCTGCTCTCCAGGGAGTGCCAGCCCACACACTGCGACTTCCTTTCCTCTGACTTATGGATCTTTTCAAAAACCAGAGAGATTTTTTCAAGCTCCTGGGGCAGAATGACAGACAGGACAAGCCCATTCACAGTTCTGTTTTCCAAAAGGCTGACTTCCAGGATGGCCCCAAGTGTTGGAAAAGCAATGCTGATGACCTGAGAAGGAGAAGATACCTTCTGAAGTTCGGTGGTACTGAGCAGCACCCTCCCAGTGACTTTATCATGGGTATCATTAATTTGCATTGAGAAAGTAAAATTCTTCTCAAGGTTTTCTCCCGACACCAGGGAGCCCATGGTATGAATGAAGGCATCTGATATGTTGATGGGGTGCTTCTTCAAAAACAGCTTTCTTGCAAAGGAGTTGATTGACTGAAGCAGGACACAGCTGCTGTTTCTTTCTGGAATGAAGGTCCAATTTGAGATGCTCTTGCTGTCAAGAATGTGGTTGGCCATGGTACTGTAACTCTGTCAATAAAGAATTGGCATAAGTAGGAGCCAATCTCTGAACCTGCTAATATAGTGAGGATTCGATTTACAAAGTGCACTCCAACCAGCAGCATAGGCATCCCCCAAGAACTTCCTAGAGGTGCAGAATCTCATGCCCCACACCAGACTTAATGGGTCACATTCAGCATCTTAATTAAATACCCAGGTGACTTACTAGAACAGTAAAATTGAGTTTACTAACAAGATACATCCAACCTGGCCCACAGGTTGCATTCACCGTAGGATAGCTAGGAATACAGTCCAACATATTTGTAGATGACATCATTATCACAATGTCAAAAGGTTTAGACAGGGGCTGGGGAATTGGCTCAGTAAAGTACTTGCCACACAAGCAGGAAGAGCCACATTTAGATCTCTAGTACCCATGTAAGCTGGGCACTCTAGCAAATCTGTAATCACAGCAGTGAGGAGACAAAGACAGGAGAATAGCTGAAGCTCATTGGCCAGCCAACCCAGCCAATAAATGAGCTCCAGGCTGGATGAGAAACAGTGACTCAAAAAAGAAAATGGAGAGTAACTGAAAAAGATACTTGATATCAACTTCTTGCCTCTATACACACAGACACACAGACACACACACACACACACACACACACACACACAGCCCTACTTACCCTGTCAGAGTACCCCTCATGTAATTAATATCTAGTGATCCTGTGTTACAGGGCCCTGCACAAGAGCCTGCTGAAAACTGGAAATTGCCCTAAGAGGGTCATAACCCTCTGCTTCTAGCATCAAAACTATGAAAAATGAATACATTCCATTTCACATTTCTGTAGCTCATGGGTCTATTCTCTTTGCATTCAATTGCTTCCCATTTTAGCAACTGTTATAACTCACAAATGAAAATTAAAAAGGCCTTCCTCTATATAGGACCTATGATGTTTCTTCAATGTTTTCAGTAGCTAAGATAGTCAGTCCCTCATAAGCTCAATCCCACACAACTTCTGCCCACCTCAGAGTCAGCCTCTCATGGGTCAACTCCTGACAAAAAAGACTATGATGTCCACCATAGAAGCAAATAAGCACTCTGTATGAATGTTTCTGGATTCAATATGTGCATTTTATTCTTTCATTGAGTACTCTTCCTTCCGTGAACATTCATCGAGCACCTGCTGGACTAGACACTGGAAAACATGGTTCCCAATCCCCAAGAAGCTCAGAGACTATTCCAGCTAAACTAAATTTCTTTCTCTTGGACATTGGTCTCTGCCAGACACACGCCACTTACCTGCATCTTTGCCTCATCAACATCTCTGGTTAGAGCTGTTGAGATGTCATGTAAGAGCTGTACCACAAAAGCGATGTTTCCTGGCATCCGGGGAGAGTGCTGGATCTTTCTAATTGCACAAGACAAATCTACTGGACACTTTTCCATCAACATATCTATTATAGTTTCAGGTTTTCTGGTAAACTCACTTAGACTTAGACGTTCAGGCTTTCCATATGGGTGAAATGAATATGACTCCACCTAAGTTAGAACCAAAGTAAAGAATGTTTGTATTGTGTTTCTTGTTGAACTTCCCAACTGACTGCCCCCTAAGCCTGTCTTCCAAAATAGCAATTTTTCACTTTCACAAATCACTTCAGATACTCCTGTGAATATATGCTTCATGTATATCTTGCATGTTTCTATAACTTTCTATTGCCATATAAGCTTATATTTACTGTTCCTAAGAGGAAAACCAAGAGACATGAGCTTATTTTTAAAATAGTAGGAGCTGAAAAGATGACTTAGAGATTAAGAGTCCTTACTGCTCTTGCAGAGAACCTGAATTTGGTTCCTAGCACCCACATGGGACAGCTCACAACTGCCTATAACTTTAGCTCCAGGAAATCCAATGCCCCCTTCTGTCCTCATCTGGCAATTCACTCACATGTGTGCATACACACAGAGAGACAAACACATATACACATAATTAAAAATAATTTTTTCAAAAAGAAAGAAATTCTAAGCTAACTTGGGTACAACAACTAGAACACCAAGATCAAAAGAGGACTAAAGATAGAGCTAGACAGGACCACCAGTAGATTCAGGCTCACTTTAGGACAGATGTGTCAAGCTACAGGCCCAACATGGTCTCATGGTTTTCTTTCCTTTTTTGGTCTTTTAGAGACAGGGTCTCCCTGTAGCTCCAGATGTCCTGGAAATCACTCTGTAAATCAGGCTGGCCTTGAACTCACAAAGATCCGCCTGCCTCTGCCTCCCAAGTGCTAGGATTAAAGGCGTGCGCCCCCACACCCAGTGATAAGTCTTTCTCTTTCAATGTGTTAAACAGCTTTAGTATCAACTTCACACACCTATGTTGAGGAAGGTCCTCAAACACATGACCATATGTGTGAGACATTTTCTGGATTATTGAGTGATGTGGGAGGGCCCAGCTCACTGTGGGTGGTGCCACCCTAAGCAGGTTGTTCTGTATTATATAAGAAAGCAGTCTGAAGGCAGGATAGATGCCTCAGCAGTTAAAGAGCACTGGCTGTTCTTATAGAAAACCCAGCTTTGAATCTCAGCACCCACATGCCCATAAAAACCATCCATAACTCTAATTCCAATGGATCCAACACCCTCTTCTTTCTTCTGCAGGCACTGCACGACATGGGGCAAATACACACATACACATAAATTAAAAATAAAATAGTAAAATATGATTTTTTTAAGAAAGCAGGCTGAGCATGGGCAGGGAGAGCAAGCCAATAAGTAGCTTTCCTCCATGGCCTGTGCTTCAACTCCTATGTCAAGGTTCCTGCCCTGAGTTCCTACCTTGGGCTCCCTCAGTGATGAACTGTGACCTGGGAGATGTAAGCCAAATAAACCCTTTCCTCCCCAAGTTGGTATTGTATTTTGTCACTGCAATTGAAGGTAAACTAGAATAGTCAGCTTGCTTTTCATGCTTTAAGGAAGACAGAATTCACCTAGGGAATCTTAATAGACTGTGATTTAACAAGTCTGGGAAGGGGCCTGTGGTGGTTTGAATGAAAATGTTCTCTATAGGCTCCAAGTAGTTAGACATTTTGTCCCCAGTCGGTGGTCCTGTTTTGGGAGGCTTTAGGAGGTGTGGCTTTCCTGGAGAAAGCACTTCGCTGGAGGTGGGCCTAGGGAGTTCCTAAGCTTCACCAGATTTCCAGTTTCTCTCTGTTTCCTGTGCCTGCTTGAAGATACGCTCACTCCCCTGGCTTTCTGCTCTGGCCACCTCTGTCACCATGCTTTCCCACCATTATGGACTCTAACCCTCTTTGGAACGACAAGCTCAAATAAACTCTTCCTTCTATAAGTTGCTTTGGTCATGATGTTTTATCATAGCAACAGAAAAGTAACTAATACTAGGTCCAAAAACCATATGTCTAACAAGTTTAGGGGGATCAGTATTAGTGTTCAGCAAAGGACATGATGAGTATATAAGCTTCGGGTTTGGAGACTTTCACCATGACATCTCTAGATGCCTCCTAGTACTGCTCAAAAGAGAGTGAGTTCCAGGACAGCTGAGGCTCCAGGGAGACCTTGTCTCAAAAAGACAAAAAAAAAAAAAAATCGAATCTCTTCATGTCATAAAGGGGAGGGAGATGGTGTAACTTTCAGAGCACAAAGTGAAAAGAGAGGGCTAGGTAGATGCTCGGGTACTCATGGACAAACAACCTGTTGATGCCTTACTTGAAGCCCTTATTCTCTGATACATTGGACAATACACTAACCTGACATTCCACTTTGCTCATGTAGCCCACATGAGAATCCATGGCTTGAGGGAAAGGACATTACCTCAAAGAGGTTCCAGGCAGTGAGAGTGCGGCAAGTGTCAGTGACTTTGTGCCATTTCTTGGCCCTGCAGGCGAAGTCCATGTCACCCTCGCTACCTGGAGGACAAGATTGATGGCAGGGGCCATTGTCTACACAGACACCATCACATACACCTGGGAAAGTAAAAGTCATTCATATCAGATGGAAAGGTCTCAGATCTCAGCTGCATCAGTCAGTCACCAAAGTGTCATTGCAGGAAGCCATGTAACATGGGGTATCTTTTCTTAGGAAAATGGAAGAAGACTGAAAATGAATCATCGGTCCTTCTATAGTTCTGTAACAGGAGCCTGTTGTTTCTGACAGAACCATGTGCCAAACTCTAATATATAAAACTGACTCAAGTGAGGGGGAGAATGCACAGATTAGCCCATTCGGGCACCCTCACATGCCTACACAGACCCCTCCTCAGAGGCCCAGAGCTATCCAGTTTAAAATCCACTGCATCTGGTTCTCTTAAAGAAGCTTCTTAGTCTAGACCTTCCCAGGGTCTCCCAGGGTCAAGAAACCTTAGATATCTGTTCTAACCACTGGCCTGGTTTGAGTTAGCTCAATGAGAAGAATTCATGGCAAAGAATTCTAAGACTAAGTGGAGCAGAGGATCCTGGGAGGAGAGAGGACTATGGCTGGGGTCAAAGGCACAGTGGAATATAAGGTAAACAAATCAAAGTCCAAAAGTAAACTACGAGGATGTCACGTCTGTCAAGCCATGAGTCTAAGGGCTGAGTGGCTCAGTGTCACAACAGATGGTGAAACTTCTATGTGGTTAGTAATTGCTGCCAACATACCAAGTGGCTCTACAGTCACCTTCTCCATGATTTTCCTGGTGGTCTGAAAAGAGAAAATCAAAATTCATACCAAATCCAGCTGCCAGCATGCCACCCCAGTGGGCCATTTTACTCACAGAAGAACAACCAGCTAAATCAGCTCTGACACCAACAACATGGTCACCCAAATCCCAGCCATTGAGCCTGGTCCCATGACACCACTTTCCTTCCACTTTCCCTCCCAGTACCAGGCAGTGGGGATCTCCTCCCCCAGGTCAAAACAGTCTACATTCTGAACAGGAAATACATTTTGGGCTGAGGAGAATTTACTAGGAAGTTGATGGAGGCTTGCTTCACTGGTATAGGCCCCTCTGAGTCCTGAGAGTCAGGCCACATGTTCATATGATCTTAATTATTAAAAAGACAAGTTATTTTAACTGCCTGCCATCTGTTAAGTCTATTACCTGGTGTGTCTAAATCTCACCAACCCCATTCTTACTCTGTGCTATTTGGAGTAAATGTGTCTATTTATGAAATCTGGACTAGGAGTCATGTTGGGGGAAAATTTCATTTAGATCTAATGGGATATACAATGCAGTTTGTGGTCCCTTCTAAGTTACAAAAACATCAGCAGATAAGTAGCATTAATTCAAGATTATGCAGAAGACACCCCCGAATAAGAAAATGCCAAGTGTCCTGACCTCCAGCAGATCACTTGAAAGAAATTTGAAGTTTTCCCAAATGTTATACCAGTCCCACAGATTTACATAAAATTACTAATAAATGGACAAATTAAAAGGTGTTTTTCTAAAGTAGCAATAGTAAGAAAAATTGTATGGAAAAAATTACAAAGTCATTTGCATGTAAAATGTAGGAACAAATGTATGGGAAATTCATCAATATATTATTATTTTACTAAATTTATCACTGAATAATGTTGTATAATTACTGGGTACAAAATCCATCAGCAATCTGTGTTAGAAATTTCTTCTGATTTTTTTTCTCATTCTAAGAATATGTTCACTTTTGTATTTTTGATATTTTAATTAATTCCTTATGTGTATGAGTGTTTGTGTGCAATGCCCTAGAGAGGGCACCAGATTCCCAGAACTGGAGTTACAGGGGATTGTTAGCCAACTGTCACGTGAGTGCTGGGAACTGAACCCAGGTCCTCTGCAAGAGCAGCCAGTGAGATATATATATATATATATATATATATATTGTTTATTTAACATTCATAACATCATTTCTCAGTCCAATTTAGACTCATGTCCCTTTCCATGCCCCCCACACCACCCGAGTTCATGCATTCTGCCATACATGTCTTGCATCTTTTTCTGAGTCTTTCCAAAGTTTTTTCAAAGCAGGGGATTATTGTTCTTAGGGGAACTTCACTGTTTCAGTCGGTTCTTTGTCCCAGTTCTTTTGTTCTTGGTGTTCCCTCCAATTGTATTGTTTCAACATATGCATATATATATATATATATATATATATATATATACATATATATATGTCTCGCCTATACTAAAATTATGTCGTCTGAAGACAAACTGTATGTTATTTCCAAATCATATTTCAAGATTCACATTTTTCCCTTTTAATTTTATATCACTCTAAATATGCATACATGCCCTCCACCCATATACCAAGATTCCAAAGTCTGAAAATAAGTGGTAGGTTAATTCTAGAACTTGTTAAGGGATTCACATTATAAGAACACAGTTGCTCTCAGGTAAAGAGGAATATAACACTAACATTCCTCAGTTTGCTTTACCACTAGGTACTTGGTGCTAGCATCCACAGGTGAGGGATACCATTCTTCATTTGTTTTTCTGGGACTGTGCTACTTCACTTAACATGATATCTTCTGTTTCCATCCACTTACCAAGCAGCCAGTATTCTTCACTATTGAACCTCCTCTCCAACCCTGTTTTGTATTATTTCCTATTACTGCTCTTTAAGAGGGCTCCCCCTATCATGAACATTCCAACCCCTCTCTATTAGATTCCCCTCTGTCTCACTCTCCCATTCCATCCATATATAGCTCTGCTAAGAAAGTACGGTCTGGAGAAAGCCTGCCTGCATTCAAATCCTGACACTGTCACTTAAGAAGGAAGATTTAACTCTTTAAGTGAGCCTGTTTCTTCAGCTATAAGCAGAATAGGCATTATAGCACTATAATTATACAATAAACCAGAGGTGGTTTTATGAGAGACAGATAAGGTCATGTATGGAAAACCCTAGGACCATCCTAGATTTGTGAGCTATGTATAATTTAGCTACTATTATTGTTCTGATACTGAATATTGAGTATACAGTTTCACTCATTTCTTCCAAGAAATCTTTCTTGATTGAATTATAAATGATTTACCTTTTCCTCTGCTGTCTATAGGATTCATTAACACACCACCACACCACAATAGTCAGCCTACAGTAAAGTGGTAGACTATCTTTCTAATCTTTTTCATACAATATCTTCTCAATTAAATTCAAATTTGTTAGCAAGATAATTATATATTGCCTTTCTTAATATGTTCCTAAGTAGCTAATTCAGGGTCTTCTACACATGTACATTTGTGTAAAAACATATTACTTTGCAGATGTACACTGACAAAATAGACATGCATACATTAATACCTGTGTATAAAAAGAGGCAAACTCAGTCTTCCTATTTCTGCACCAAAAGAGTGCCCTCTAGTGGCTAAGAAGAGCCTGATCCAATTGCTCAAACTTGTATTCCAATATTTAAGATTGAAGAAACAAAATTTGGGATCAGAGCTGTTTGACTAACAGTTGAGATTCATCTTCTTATTTATAGTATTGCTCCCTAAGTAATCAAGAAGCAAGGTTGAGGGCTGGCAAAATGGCTGAGTGGTTAAGAGCAATGGCTGCTCTTGCAGACAAACCACGTTTGATTCCCAGCACCCAGATGGTACTTAACAACCATCAGTAACTCCAGTTCCAAGGAATACAATACCCTCTTCTGACCTCCTCTGGTGTTGCATGAGACAGGTACACATACATACACACAGCAATACACTCACACATAAAATAAAAATAATAAGTAAAATATAAAAAAGAAGCAAAGTTGAATATTCCCTGCTTTCTCCATTAAATAATAACTTATAGATCATCTGAACTGAGCATTTGAGGTCTCTCCACAGTCAAGAAGATATCACTAAGGACTTGTGAACAATTCCCTTAGCCAGTGTATGATGATCTCACATTTTATTCAAGATAATAAAGTCCTAGTGCATCAGCCAAAAAGTTACATTCCTTCCACTAAACCTGAAAGCTAGTCTAATGTTTCTAGAGTTGTTGAAGACTATAGGCAATCCAGTCCAACCTCCTTACAAATAAGAAAACTAAGACTTTAATAGATGAGGTAGCCTAAACGAAGTCATGCAGAGGAATGCTCTTGTTCCTGAGACTGTGATATTCCTAATTCCTACAACACAGCTCTTCCCAAAGGCTGGGCCATGTTCAGGTACAACAGGCAGAGGGGACATATGGTAGGATCTGCAATACACCATTACAAAGGCAATTAGAAGTCAACAACTCTGGAGGAGGCCTGGCCCACTGAGCAAATTCCAGAGAAGGTGCATCAGATTAATTAGGTATGTGGGCAGAAGGCCGTGGTACATTATGGACAAGAAATTCTGAGAAATCTACCTTTAATTAGAGAACCTGATTTCCTTCTTCTTTTTTTTTTTTTTTTTTTTTTTTGGTCTTTTTGAGACCGGGTTCAGCTGTCCTGGAACTCACTCTGTAGACCAGGCTGGCCTTGAACTCACAGATCCACCTGCCTCTGCCTCCCAAGTGCTAGGATTAAAGGTGTGTGGCCACCACGCCGGCTCCCAGTTAATTTTCTAAAGTACATCATGTATGATTCCTCTGGTTAGTTCATTTCGAGGGTGGCATCCAAAGTGGGTGACTTCAGCTTTAGACACATTCCTCAGCCTCGTACTATGAAAGACAGTTGCAAACAGCAACCTGCTAGACCTGCTGAGCTGCCTGGTGTGTAGGGAAGTCAGGAGAAGATCAGCACTCAGCAGTTTGGCATCCCAGAAATGTGTACGAATATTCCTTGTAAGGCGATTCTCCAGTAATAATAAACAATATGTTACTATTGCTTTGCCTACTCTACATTTTGTGTTATCAAAATTGTGACTGAGAAAAAGAAAAACAGTGCCAAGCTGTGGCATTCGGATGCCTCCAGCAAAATGTCTTCCCAACATGTCTCTAATTTCTCCCAGAAATCAGATGTCAGGTCAGTGTTGGGATGAAGGGGAGTCGGAGAGAAGGTTCTTGTCTGGGGACAAGCTAACTAGAGGGTAAATGTTTGGAAAAGTCATGACAAGAACTTCCAAAGTCCTTCTCTTCAAGGAGGCTCTTGTTAAGAAAGAACGCTTTAAAATGGAAAGAGTGAGAAGCTGAACATAAGTGTTCTAGCCTGACCTTGTAGCCAAGGAGTTACATATATCCTGTGAATCACATCCTACAAACTGACCTCATCTCTCCATCTACAAAGTGAGGGAGTAGAGCTTTACCAATTAATCTCAAAACTGCCTTCCAGATCTTATGGCCAAATAATAGCACTTCTATTCCCAAAATTCTCAATATACTTTTAGATCCTCTCTCTACCAATGCTCTTCTACACCTTATCTTAAATAAATAATAGGAAAACTCAAAATCCTGTCTAATGGGGGCTGGAGAGATGGCCTAGCGGTTAAGAGCGCCGACCGCTCTTGCAGAGGACCCGGGTTCGATCCCCAGCACCCACATGGCGGCCGAGAGCAGTCTGAAACTCCAATTCCAGGAGAGCTCCAGTTCCAGGGGAGTCCGACACCCTCTTCTGAACTCCGTGGCACGACACGGGTGCACAGATTTGCATGCAGACAGTACATTCATACACATACAGAAATAAATAAAATAAAAAATTAAAAAAAAAATCCTGTATAAGGGAAAATAAACCAGAAAGAGCCACAGGGTTTGTCGCCACCAGAAAAGTTAAAACAGTACAGTGCTCTGAAAACTGCACCCATGTGCTTCACTATAGACAGGAGCTCAAAGGAAATGTTACTGCCGCTTTGTGTGGGATGATGTTTCACTGTGCCAAACCATTTTTAGATCCTGCCCACTAAATGTCATTCATATCTCCTAATCCTTGTGGCAACCCTCACCACTTCCGTCTATCCGAAGGCCACCCCAAAACAGCAGTACCCTTGTTAGAAAGTAAAAGATTCACTTGCCAAGAATAAAGGAAAAGTTTATTACCCTTGAATCATCCTCGCCCCATTGTATCTAAGAACTGAGGGGGAAAACTGATGAGAGAAACACACAGAGCAGAATGGTCCATTGTCACCTGTTGGCTGTGTCAGTCACCATCTCCAGCTTGCACGTCAGCTCTTAGGTAGCAGAGCTGGGAACTGACAGATTCTATTGCCCTCCAACTCACCCTTCCACACGTTCCTCTTGTCTTACCTGGCATAGTGTCCTATAGGACTCTGTGGGCAAAAGAAATACCAAGCAATACCACCAAAGTGCCAGCATCGTTGTCTTCCACACAGCTGGATTTCACGCTTCTGTAAAAAGAAATAAAAAGGTAAAATGTTTGTAGTCTGAAGCTTCAATAGATAGCACCATGCCTCTGCAGACCCAGTCTGCCTATGAGGCCTGATCTGTCTTCAGTGCTGTCTAAGCAGACCTCTCTGACTAAGAGGTGGTGGCCCTGGGGCCTCCCACTGATGTCCCCAGGAGGCTGCCCGTGGAAGCACCAGCCCACATGGGAAGGTGCAGGCCATCACTGAGCTTACCTCAGTTTGCTGTTGATTTGCATGGCACACCTAGCATGGGAATCCCTCCAAATGAAGCAGCTTGATGGATTTCACCTCGCCTCCAGAATGTAACAAATAACAGCCTGTGTTCAGGGGCTGGGAATGATGCTCACTCTCTGAGCTAGACAGGGCTGAGAACTGTGTAGGTGGATACAGAAGAAGGTGAGCAGGGATTCCTGTGGATAAGTTCAGCCCAGAAATACCTTTGAAGGAGAGTAAGCACCAGGCTTATCTTGTTATCTCTCTCTCCACCCCATTTCCAAAGGTGCGTTTCCCTAAGTAGGTAGCAATTTCTTCAAAACTAGTCTGCTCTCATGTCTACCAGAAACAATGCCAAAACTAAACCAATTGCTTGACATCCCCAACTGTCTGGGCTCATGATGGACACACAGTATGCTCAAAAATACACTCAATAAGCCAGGCATGGTGGCACACACCTTTGATGCCAGCACTGGGGAGGCAGAGGCAGGCGGATCTCTGTGAGTTCAAGGCCAGCCTGGTCTGCAGAGTGAATTCCAGGACAGCTGGGGCTACAGGGAGACCCTGTCTCAAAAAGACCAAAAACTAAATAAATAAATAAAAATAAAAATATATTCAATAAGAGCTAGAGATAACTCAGCAGTTAAGAACGCTGGCTGCTTTTGCAGAGGACTGGGGTTTGGTTCCCAGCACCCACATGGTGACTAATAACAGGGGATCTGACACCCTCTTTTGGCCTCCACAGGCATTACAGTCATAGGAGCACTTACATGCATGCAAAACGCTCATGCACATTAAATAAAAAATTTAAATATATATATTCAATAGAAGTTGAGGAAAGAAAGGAAGGGAGGGAACAGAGGAAGAAAGGAAGAATGAAAAGAGGGTGGGAAGGGCTGACAGTTGCATAACAGATACAAACCACTAGAAAGGATTCACCTGAGAGTATTTTAATTAAATATTAAGACTTTCATCTTGAGTAAGAGATCATCTTTGAAAAATATTAGATGTTTGCACTTTTAGATAAAAGGATTCAAATGACCAAAGTACATTGTACACATGTATGAATATGCCATAATGAATTCATTATTAAGTATAATTAATGTATGCTAATAAAAAACGTTTTAAAAATAAGATTTGAGTGACTATGGAGATGGCTCAGCAGGTAAGAGCACTGAGTGGTCTTACAGAGGACTAGGATTCAAATCCCAGCACCCACATGGCAGCTGACAACTCCAGTTTCAGGGGATCAGATGCCCTCACCAGTACTGTACAAAATGGGTGCACTTATACACAAGCAGACAATACACTCAAACACATAAAATTAAAATAATAAATAAAATATTTAAAAATGGGATTTGGGGGAATGGAGATATACCACAGCAGTTAAGAACAGTTACTGTTCTTCCAGAGGACCCAGGTTTGATTATCAGCACCCACATGGCAGCTAAAAACCATTCATAGCTCCAGTGCCAGGGGATCCTACATCCTCTTCTGGCCTCTGTGAGGCATTGCATGCATGTGGTGCACTTATAAGCATGCAAACAAAACACTCATGCATATGAAATGAAAATATTTAAAATATAAAAACGAATAAGATTTTGCATGCACAAAATGACATGCACCCCTAGTCAATCAACCAATCAAATTAGACTCAGAAGACTTGCCTGTTATCACAAACCCCAGGTGCTACCATAATGTTGGTATTTGCCCCTTGACTGATCTTCAGCCTGATCATGGATCATATGTAACAATGTCATTACATTCAGAATGAGACAAAACTGAATTTCATTCATGTTTCTTGCACTGAAATACAAATCTAGCACTGAATTCAAATCTTGCACTGAAATACAAATACGAATCGGGATTCCATTGAAATCCAGCCATTGTGTGAAATATTTCCTAGTGTGTCTTTCAGCCTAATGTTGATACAATGTTTGTGGTTCTCAAACAAAGGGGCAAACATATTGCTTACTATTTTTAAATATATTTAGTAACAACACAAACAGACACACAATTACCAGTAATGTTGCAACCATTTTGGCATCTTTTTTTTTTTTTTTTTTTTTTTTCGAGACAGGGTCTCCCTGTAGCTCCAGCTGGCCTGGAACTCACTCTGTAGACCAGGCTGGGCTTGAACTCACGAAGATCCTCCTGCCTCTGCCTCCCCAGTGCTAGGTAATCCTATTAAAAATTAAATTAAAAATTAAAGGCATGCGCCACCACGCCTGGCCATTTTGGCATCTTTTATTTCAACCTTAGTCATTCAAACTGATGACAGCTCCAGTAAGAAAAGCATCCAGTGACACCTGTTAGACCCTTGCCACATCCATTACTGCTTTGCGTACAATTATTAAAACTGAAAAATACTAAAGATATGGATGGATTTGTTGCCATAATTCAGATGAAACCTAGAAATAAGCTTAAGCGTCCTAAGTTCATTTTATCCTTAAAATTTATCATTGGTGGGGCTGGAGAGATAAATCAGTGCTTAAGAGCACTGGCTACTCTTGCAGAGGACCCAGGTTTGATTCCTAGCATCCACATGACAGCTTACAACCATCCATAACTCTAGTTCCAGGGGATCTGACTCTTCTGACCTCCACAGGCATTGCATAACATGGGAGCACTTATGTGCATACAGGCAATACACTCATATACATATAAAAATAAAAAAATATTTTTTAAAAAACATGTTTCTCCCTCCAAAAAAGAAGAAGTATAATAAAAGCCTGGGAAGCTGGCTAATTGCTAAAATGCTTGTTGTGCAAGCTTGAGAACCTGAGTTAAATCTCTAATGCCCACATAAAATCTGAGTGGCTTCATATATAATCCTAACACTGAGGAAACAGAAACAAGAGGATCCTGGGGCTCACTAGCCACTCAGTCTAGCCAACCTGGTAAGCTCCCAGTTCCCCGAGAGATGCCATCTCAAAAAAAATGGATAAAGAACAAATGAGGAAGATACCCAATGTTGACCTTTGTCCTCCACCCCACATGTCCTCACATGTGCACCTGCACACACTAACACATACACATACAAAATTGCTATCATACAGAAAAGTAATTCTCTTAACTAAAACCATTTTTACAAATGAGCTAAGAAATGATAAGTGGCTGAAGAGATGGATCAGTGGTTAAGAGCTCTGGCTGATCTCACAGAAAACCCAGGTTTGGTTCCCAGTACCCACATGATGGCAAACAATTCTCCTTAACTCTAGTTTCAGGAGATCCAACAGCTTCTCTGGCTTCCTCGGGCATGGCATGACATGAATATACTTACATGCATGCAAACAAAACACTCACACACACAAAACAAAAATAAATCAAGAAATGATGAAAGGAAATAAAGCAGGATGCGGTGGCTCACTCCTATGATCGCAATACTGAAGAAGCTGAGACAGGAGGATTGCTGAGAGTTCAAGGCCAGCCTGGGCTACATAGTGACACTCCATCTCAAAACAAAAACAAAGAAATCATTGGAGGCAATAAACTCTCAGAGATCTAGCACTACTCAGTCCACAAAGTTAAGTAGGTAGCATTTTACAAAATGAAAGCTGAGTTCTAAAAATCAAGGTGAAAGCCAATTTATTAGCTTACAATTTTAGTGTGTTATTTTTTTAAATTTCTTTATTTGGTCTTTGATGGGGTGGGGGCACTTTCTTGCTTCCTGGAGCCAAGAGCTGCCACAAATGCTGCTAGAAACACACAGCTTGTAGAGGCTGCTGGAGTTGGCTCTCAGAGACCTGGCTGGTTACCATAATAACGTTCTTATAAGTACATCACGGAAGTCCTAGATGAGGTTTTAAGTAACTTTCTTTATTCTGAGGGAAACTCTTATACAGCAAAGTTCTTCTTAGGCAAAAATCTCATCTTGGGCAAAATTCATACAAGTTTTTATGGCAAAGTTTTTACTTACAGCAAAAGTCTCTACTTAAAGGGTAAAAGCATGTGGCTCCAAGAGCCTGCCAAAGTCAGCTCAAGAATTCCTAAATTCTGTGGTAAGCCTAATTTAACCCATTCTGAGCTGCAGCATCTCTTCCATTTTTGTCTTTTTTAAATGAAAACATCATAGAAATCATGGCCTCTTCCCATGATCTAAATACATATTGTATGAGAATTGGTGCTCCAATGAGAACTAAGCCAATCAGTATAGGCACCCCAAAAGGAGTGGTCCATAAAAGCCATTTAAGCCAGGGCATTGAAGAGTTCACTAAGAAATGATAAGTGGCTGAAGAGATGGCTCAGTGGTTAAGAGCTCTGGCTGATCTCACAGAAAACCCAGGTTTGGTTCCCAGTACCCACATGATGGCAAACAACTCTCCTTAACTCTAGTTTCAGGAAATCCAACACCTTCTTCTGGCCTCCTCGGGCATGGCATGACTTGAATATACTTACATGCATGCAAACATGCTATGGGAGGTAATCAAATATATTAAAACAATACATACCAGGAAATTGTTTACAGCCTAAATGATTCTTTTTTTAATATATATTTTGTACAAGATTATCAAATCTAGACCCATGTCCCACACCCTATCCCCCTACCCCACCAGAGCTCATGTATTCTACCAAACATGCTTTTCATCTCTTTCTCAGTCTTTCTCAATATTCTCCATCTTAAAGTTGACTGTTTTGAGCAGAAGTTCACTGTTTCAGTCAGTTCTTTGATGCAGTCCTTTCTGTTGTTGTTGTTGTTGTTGTTGTTTCCAATATGCATCACTCCCAACTGCTTTGGACAAAATCTCAAGGGGCCATGCACAAGAAATACTTACAACTAGGCAATTGGTACTAGAATCCACAGATGAAGGACAACATTTGTCATTTGTTTTTCTGGGACTGTGTTACTTCACTCAGCGTGATGTTCTCTAGCTCCAGCCATTTTCCTGCAAAGCTCATGATATCATCTTTCTTTACTGCTGCATAGAACTCCATTGTGTAGATGTACCACATTTTCTCTATCCACTCATCAGTTGAGGGGCATTTGGATTGGTTCCAGCTCCTTGCTATTGTGAAGAGAGCTGAAATAAACATGGCCATGCATGTATCTCTGCAGTGGGGTGAGTCTTGAGGGTATATGCCTAAGAGTGGTATGACTGGGTCGGATGGCAAGTTCATTCCAAGTCTTCCAAGGGTTCTCCACACTGCTTTCCATAGTGGCTGCACGAGTTTACATTCCCACCAGCAGTGGATGAGTGTTCCCCTTTCCCCACAACCTCTCCAGCACTTGGTATCATTTGTTTTCATGAGCCTAGCTAGTCTTATTGGCATAAGATGATATCTTAAAGTGGTTTTGATTTGCATTTCCTTAATGATTAGTGATGTTGAGCAGTTCTTAAGGTGTTTCTCAGACATCTCTAATTCCTCGCTTGTGAAGTCTCTGTTCAGTTCTTTGCTCCATCTATTAAGTGGACACTTTGTTTTCTTCTTCTTTTTTATTGCAGTAGTTATATCATTTGAACCATGGAAATCAATTGCTTTCTCAGGTTGTTCTGCGGTGAAGTTTCCTCCCACTCTGTGGGATTTCTCTTCACTTCCTTGATTATTTCTTTTGATGTACAGAAGCTTTTGAGTTTAATGAGGTCCCATTTGTCAATAGTTGACCTTAATTCTTGTGCAGCTGCTGTCTGATTTAGGAAGTCTTTTCCTAAGCCTATGTCTTGTAGTCTGCTGCCAACTTTTTCTTCTATTGCCTTCAAACAGCCTAAATGATTCTTTAACAGCAAGTAATCCATTGTAGCTCTATTTTGTAAGACTGTAGTTCTAATTTGCCCATCTCTTGTTTTATCTCTCCCAATATTTTTGCAGTCCTATTGGTAGTTTTACTAGTTATACATGCAACTTGAGGAATTTCTCTATGAGTCTCAGCTGCTAGGCCAGGTAGGGGAAGCAGAAAATCTGAAATTGTTGCTACCACTACTGGATCTGGCAATTTAAATTTTTTGAATCATTACAATTTTTTTGACAAAGATCTGTGAGTTCTAGTCTTAGGTAGAGTTGACAGCAAAGGTACTGTATGCCCCACATGGCAAATTCCTGCATAACCAGTGGGCAGAGTCCTAAAGTTCTCAGTGTTACCACTTTTTCTTTTCTTTCCCAGACAATGGGTCCTGATAGATCATTACAACCCAGAGTAGTATTTTAGTACCAGGTTTGATGCCATGATAGGTGTACCTGGATAGAAGTAGTGAGTACACTTTTTTGCTTTTACATTGTTTATAGTTAGTTAACATGGCTAAGATACAAACAAGGAGAATTTCAGGCTGAGTTGTAGCTCTGCCTTGGCTCTGTTGCAGCTCTTGTGCACTATTCACCAAGGTTTTGATCATTCCCCAGGTCACAGTAATTCATGGTTTCTTCTTCTGGGATCTCCTTTTCCTCTTTCCCAAGGTCAGTGATGCCATTTTTGCTGTGAGGGTCTCGACTGAGTGGTCTAATGAATTTGAGTGGCACCCCATCTCAGGGAGGAGTCATTTTCTGGAAAGACACAAGCATACCTTCTTCCCATAGTTAGGAAAGGGGCTGGAGTTTTACTCCAGAGTCTGGAATCTGGGTCTCTCCAGAGCACTTGTGGCAAGGGTTGTGGAACTGTAAGTCCTTGCCAGTGTTTAGCCATCAGAGAAGTTCCTTGATCATTTAATGTAAAAAAAAAAATGTAAGGTTAACAATGACCAGATAGCATAAAATGAGGATTTTGTACTGTTATTCCAGGTATGGGCGACTCCTCTGCATTGATTGATTGATTGATTGATTGATTGATTGATTGATTTTTAAAACTGTATTTGAGTGAGTTAGTGTTTGAGTCTATTTTTAATAAACTGAAGAAAGAGCTTAGTTGCACAGTGGAAGGAGTTAGTTACATGCATTGTAGGCAGGTAGACAGGCAGGCAGGATTTAGATCAGCTTTGGGGATGTTGTTTTCTTAAAGACTGTAAACTCTGGGTTTAAAGAGTTAAACCTAGTTTTTTGAGAGTTAAATTATTTTGTTATGAGTAAAAGAGGTATTAAAAGTAACATTTGAAAAATAAGTGAGATTTTTACGTTGGAAAAATTTAGTTATTTGAATTTTATACATACATAGAATTAGAATTAAAGAAAAAATTTATTAACAATTTTAGTTTGTATTACACTTTATTTATGAGTTAATTTGATACCAAGTAAATTAATCTTAAGAAACATAAGTTTTAAAGTAGATTTTAATAACTAAGATTTTGTAATTATATTTTATTGAAACTATGTTTTATTATTTTTTTTTATTTTTTTATTTTTTTTTTGTATGTGTACGAATGTACTGTCTGCATGTAAGTTTGTGCACCTATGTCATGCAATGCCGCAGAGGTCAGAAGAGGGTGTTGGATTCCCCTGGAACTGGAGTTAAAGACTGTTCTCAGATGCCTAGAAAGCAGATCCTGAGTTCAGACACCATGGCCAAATGAACAAAAGGAGAAGCCCAATAAAAGGATGCTTTGGAACCCCTCATTAAGAAATTCTAATGGACTTTTAAGTTGGATATTTAATTCACCCTGTTCGTCTCCTGGTTCCCTGCCTAGAAAATGTACATCTACTCTCACCTTTACTTTTCCTTTACAGGCACCAGTCAAGGACTTTGTTCTCTCTATAACTATGCTTTTGGGGGTCTTTTAGATAGACCCACTGAGCAGGGGACACCCCAGTTGCCATCCCCCACACCCCTTTTCAGCATGGAAGAAATCAGCAGTCAGCCCCCTGATTCCCTCTTGACAACTAGGGTAACCTCCTCAGAGGGTAATGTGATAAAAGTAGGAGCTAAAAATTGGCTAGGCAATTTAAGGTCAAGGACCCACACACACACACACAAAGAGCCAGTTTCTTTCTCATCTGAGAGCTGAAGATTTCCTGGATCTGCCAGTGAACTTGTGCTTCTGGTTGCTCTGACTTGTGGCCCATGCATCCTTAACTCGCTTGTCAAATTTATTTATTTTTTATGTGTACAAATGTACTGTCTGCATGTAAGTTTGTGCACCCATGTTGTGCAATGCTGTGGAGGTCAGAAGAGGGTGTCAGATTCCCCTGGAACTGGAGTTAAAGATGGTTCTCAGCTGCCATGTGGGTGCCAGGGATCAAACCAGGGTCCTCTGCAAGAGCAGTCAGAGCTCTTAACCGCTAGGCCATCTCTCCAGCCCACTTGTCAAATTTATTAACCAGTGGCTAAATCCTATCAAACTCATGGTGCTAAGGACCCAATACAACCTCCCTAGTGGAGATCATTCCATCTTGGAAACACCAATTGTGGTCAACTCTAATGAACTTCCTTCAAGGATTTGAAGACCTTACAACAAGAGGGAGAAATGAGATAGAGGATATTGAGATAGAGGATTATAAAAACTCAGGGATAGTGTTCTCAGATACCATTAAGCCATTTTTCTTTAGTCATTCTAGGAATGATTGGTTTGCTTGCTTCACACATTTCCCCTTGATTGGTAACTTTAACTGTGGTGTTAAACTCTGATTGGCTGGTGTACTTGATTGGTAACTTTAATTGTGATGCTAAACTCTGATTGGCTATTGTACTTATAAATTGCCCTGTAACCTGGTGATACTCCTCTCGAATTGAGTGTCAGCCTGGTGTCGTAATTAAATTAAACAAACAAACAAGTAAAAATTTTGTGTAACATTTAACATACATTAAGACACTATTTTTTTTAATTAAGGTACCAAGTTTATAAGAAGGCATTTGAATGTATTATTAAAATACTTATAATTTAACTAAGCAAACCAGAAAAGATTTTAAAACTAATTTTATGTAAAAAAAAGAAAAATTAAAGTGCCCACAGTTTTTTAAAGATTTTTTTTATTTATTTATTTCTGTATGTGTATCAATGTACTGTCTGCATGCAAGTCTGTGCACCCGTGTCGTGCAATGCCACGGAGGTCAGAAGAGGGCCTAACGGTTAAGAGTGCCGACCGCTCTTACAGAGGACCCGGGTTCGATCCCCAGTGCCCACAGTTTTTTAAAAAATTGTTTTAAGCCGGGTGTGGTGGCACACGCCTTTAATCCTAGCACTTGGGAGGCAGAGGGAGGTGGATCTTTATGAGTTCAAGGCCAGCCTGGTCTAGAGAGTAAGTTCCAGGACAGCTGGAGACCCTGCCTCAAAAAGACAAAAAAAAAAAATTGTTTTGACACAAATATTATTTAAAGACAATTAACAGACAACACAGTTACGTAACTTTAACACATAAAACATATGACATGATTACATGTAGTCTTAACATGAAAACAATTGTCTTATACATGCTTTGAAGAGGAAATTAAGTAAAGGAATTTTTTGCATTGAGAGATAAGTTATGAGAGGCATTCCTATAGCATAGTAAAAAGAGTTTTTTTTCCCCTTCTCAGAGCAGAGTTAGAATTTATCCTGAAGACCAAAGAGAAGTTAATTTTTTTATTTTATTTATCTATATTTTTTGGTCTTTTTGAGACAGGGTCTACCAGCAACCCCAGATGTCCTGGAACTCACTATGTAGACCAGGCTGGCCTAAAACTCATGCAGATCCACCTGCCTCTGCTTCCCCCAGTGTTGGGATCAAAGGCATGTGCCACCACACCTGGCTGAGAAGTTAAATTTTAAATCATGAAATAAAATTTATAGAGTGAGAAAACAAGTCTTCTTCTTCTCCTCCTCCTCCTCCTCTTCCTCCTCCTTCTTCTTTTGGTGTTTTTGAGACAGGGTTCTCCATTTAGTCCTAGCTGGCCTGGAGCCCCCCATGTAGACTAGGCTAGCCTTGAACTCACAGAGATCTACCTGCCTCTGCCTCCTGAGGGCTGGGATTTAAGGCATGCGCCACCACACCAGCCCCAAGTCTGTTTCTTTAACTCCCAAACTATTTCTTTAAAAATTTGTTTAATTGCTGAAAAGGAGAAAAAAATCCTAGGTTTGTTGTCAGGGCAGACAAAAAATCACAGCAGGAGGGGGTTAGGCGGTTAGGCGAGAGAATATAGATAGCCTTTAGCTTTTTGGAAATTGCCTTGTGTTTCCCAGGGTCCTAACTGCCACCTCTGAGTCAGGAGGCTGGTTTTTGCGGTCCAGCCAGGATTTTTCTTCTCCCCAAGGAGGTAGAGGAGGCGGGTTTTTTTTTTTTTTTTTTTTTTTTTAATGAGAACATTTCCTTTTTTAAACATTTTAAGTAAGTTTTTCTGTAAACCCAGGGAGAGTCTGGATTATTTCGAGGCTGGGTTCTTTGTCGGTGGTGGCGCTGCGTGGATCTGCAGCCTGGGAGGACCCAGCCGAAGCTTGGCGTGGGCAGGGAAACAGGTGCCCCTGTCCAGCAGCTGGGCAGGCAGAGGAGGGGCACGCCAGCGCTCACCGTGCTCCCTGGGTCTGGCTTCTATGCCAGCCAGCCTGGTTACACTCTTGTCACTGCCGCTTCCTGGGCCCCCGCTGGCCAATTCCGGGTGCTTGGCTAGGGTTAGCTTGTGTGACTCTTGGTGGAGAGGGCTGGGGGTTGTTCTGTTCCTGATTACTTTTAAGTGGGGAGGGACTGTTAACGCCTCTCTTCCCCGGGTAGTTGGGCCTTTTACCCAGGCTCCTGCTGGCCACCAGAGCTGCTGCACTGGAGCTTGGGTGCTGGCTTTGTTTTGGGGACCCGCCTTGGCTGCCCAACAGGGCTGATTTTCTGAGCTGATTTTCCCCTGCTTAAGGGTTTGCCATCTTTATCAAAGTGTGAATGGCTGTCTTTTGCCCAGTGAGGGCTTGGGCCCCAACACTCCCACATAGGGACTTAACTTCCCACCTTTAAAACAGGGCTTATTTAAATAAACTGCCAATGCCAATGTTACCAAGGGGACAATAGCAGCCGGCTGGGCCTGCATTGTCTATCGTTTGAGAAGGGGAGGTGGAAAGCCAGGGTTTTGTGAGACATCCACCAGGTTTTGAAACACAGAAAGGATGAAATCGGATTTAGCTGAAGCGTAAACAACATAGGCACTCTGGCTTAGTGAGGCTGAAGGCTGGGAGAATGGCTGTGTTCCTACAGAGTCATTTTTGCTGGGAAGTGACTGGAACTGCTTCTGTAACAGCATTTGAGGCTGCTGCATGTCAGAAGGGGGCTGTGGAGTCAATGAAGGCTGAAGGGAGGGGGCAGGAGGCCCCGGGAAAAGAGCCCCCGGCAAAAGGCCTTGCCGCTGAGGGAGAGGTGGCGTGTGTTGTTCTCCAATTGCCTGTGAGATAGCCTCTGTGAGCTCAGCAAGAGTCTGCTGGGCATGCTGTGTTTGCTTTCCCTGCAGCAGTGTCCCTGGCTGGTAGATCAGAAAGAGAAGCAGGGGCTAGAGAGATGGCCTCTTGCAGAGGACAGGGGTTCGATCCCCAGCACCCACATGGCGGCTGAGAACCGTCTTTAACTCCAGTTCCAGGAGAATCTGACACCGTCTTCTGACCTCCGTGGCATTGCATGACACAGTGCACAAACCTACATGCAGACAGTACATTCATACACAAACAAAATAAATAAAGTTTAACATACCATACAAACATCTGTGTCTATACCAAAGTAATCTACCATAACAATTAGTACTGTTTAAATACCTATATATCTAATTGCTTGTGATTCATTAGTAGGATCAAAAGGCTATTCCTGGACAAACTGTCAGCCCATGAAAGGAAACAGCCAGAATTGACCAGAGTCCAAGACAACAGCTCCAGAGAAAGTAGACTGTTTTGCTTCTCATCCACCTGTGCCCTTTTTCTAAGCCTAGGGAACAATCTGCAGAAGAGGGGGCATGGTAGAATGTAAGGGCTGCGATTGGGGTGAATGGTGAAACTACAGCAATATAGTCTGGACACTCATTTGATCAACTTGATTGAACATACAAGCCCCCCCCCCCGATGGGTGGGGCTGCGGGGGTTTGGGCACAACTGCTTGCAAATTGGTTTTACATGAAGGATGCTTGTACTCATAAATTATCACTTATTGTTAAAAAATGAAGAAAAAAACAGAGAAAGATGCAGGAAAGTTATGGCAGAATGCATGAGCTGGGATGGGGTGGGGTGGAGTGGGGGGAAGGGAAAGGGAAATATGCCTGGAACTGGAAAATGATGTATGAAATACACAAAGCATCAATTAAAAAAAAAAAGAAAGAGAAGCAGGAGGGGAAGGGGTAGGAGATGGTGGGGAATGCTCTCCCTCCTGCAGCAAGCATCAGTAGAGGATAGACCATACGGGTAGAAAAATTTTAGGAACAATTGTCCCCTTCTTAACAGCTGTTTTGTACATTGTTAACTGCATCTTTTCAAACCTTGATGTCTAAAGTACCACCTTGTAGAAACCAAGGGTTGAACTTTATAATAATACTAAAAATCCCTTAATATGAGCTTTTGGAAACTTAGATCCTCTATACTTAAGCATATGTTTAATCACATTCTGAAAACGCACTCTATCTTTTGAAACCAAATTTCCCATTTTAACTATCCTCATTGCCCCAACTCACCAGTCCTTGCTTAGTGTTTGGGGGCCCTTCTCTTCTCAGCAGCTCCTCCTGAAGGCAAGCAAGCTGGTCCTGGGCTGGGCTGGTTCTGCAGATTCTGGGCAGGTCCCTGTTCATGGTGCCAGAATATGCGGGGCAGGGGGGGGGCAGGCCCACTCCTTGTCCCCCCCTCCCCTCCAGCTAAGAACTGCAGCAAAATGTTGCTCAGGGACCTGGCTAGTTACCATAATAACATTTTTATAAGCACATCACAGAAGTCCTGGATGAGGTTTTAAGTAAGTTTCTTTATTCTCAGTTTAACTCTTATACAGCAAAGTTCTTCTTAGGCAAAATTCTCATCTTAGGCAAAACTCATACAGGTTCTTAGGGCAAAATCTCTACTTGTAACAAAAGTCTCTACTTACAGCAAGATCTCTTCAGGTTCTTATGGCTACAGCTCCTCAGGGCAGAATCTCTGTTTATGGCAAAAATCTCTCTCTGTCTAGCTTAAGGTAAGTGGTGTCTTCTCTCTTCTTAAGGTGAATGGGGTTTCTGTCTTCTTATGGCAAATGATGGTTCTGTATCCAGCTCATGATAAATGATGGTCTCTCTATTCTTTGTTCAAGCTTATTTAAAGGGCAAAAGCATGTGGCTCCAAGAGCCCACCAAGGTCTAGGAATGTGTTTCACACAAGGACCTGGGGAGAGACAGCTCCAAGAGGTAAGGCCTGAATGAATTAATAACTGGGGGGGGGTGCTTAGCCATTAAAAGCATACATAAATCCTGCTGAAAGTAAGGAGGACAGTCCAGTAATGCTCCTAAAGCATGCACCAACTAGGAGAAGAGGAAGATATTAAAACAAATGAGAGATGGCCTAGCGGTTAAGAGCACCGACTGCTCTTACAGAGGACCCGGGTTCTATCCCCAGCACCCACATGGCGGCCGAGAACCGTCTGTAACTCCAATTCCAGGAGAACTCCAGTTCCAGGGGAATCCGACGCCCTCTTCTGACCTCCGCGGCATTGCACAACACGGGTGCACAAACTTGCATGCAGACAATACATTCATACACATACAGAAATAAAAAAAAAAAACAAAAACAAATGGAGACTGTCCCAGGATGGCTTTTCCACAGAGCAAAGGAATTTGAGGCCTAGCAGCGGACCCTAATTCTGGTGTTCCAGATACACGGCTGTGGTTTTAGACTCCAGCCCTGTCAGGGCTGCACTGCCAGCTCAAGAATTCCCAAATTCCATGCTAACCCTGATTTAACCCACTCTGGGCTGCAGCCCTTTTTTTGAGACAGGGTCTCATTGTAGCCTCAGCTGACCTGAAACTCACTATATAGACCAGGCTGGCCTTGAACTCACAGAGATTTCTCTGCCTCTGCCTCCTGAGTGCTGGGATTAAAGGCATGTGCCACCGTGCCTGGCTATTTTTAAATGTTTTATTACATTTTGCTTTAATTTGTAAAGGGTTAAGTATGTTTATAAAGATATTTTTATTATTATTAAAATGTGTTTCTATGTACAACAAAATAACCAATTTGTGGTTTATGTAGAAATATTCTTCACTGGACAGGAGACACCTTCATTAGACTTTGCAGAATGGTCTTTTTTAATTCTTTCTTTTTTTTTTGGTCTTTTCAAGACAGGGTCTCCCTGTAGCCTCAGCTGTCCTGGAACTCACCTTGTACACCAGGCTGGCCTTGAACTCACAAAGATCCACCTGTCTCTGCCTCCCAAGTGCTAAGATTAAAGGCATGCGCCACCACACCCAGCTTTTTTTTTTTATGTGTATGAATGTACTGTCTGCATGTGGGTCTGTGCACCCGTGTCATGCAAGGCCACGGAGGTCAGAAGAGGGTGTCGGATTTGCCTGGAACTGGAGTTCTCCTGGAATTGGATGCAGACAGTTCTCAGCCACCATGTGGGTGCTGGGGATGGAACCCGGGTCCTCTGCAAGAGCAATTGGCGCTCTTAACCGCTAGGCTATCTCTCCAGCCCATTACTTCTTTCTTTCAATGTGTATTTTTTTAATGAATTTTTGTGGATTTCATACATTTTAATCATATCTAAATCTCCCCTACCTGAACCCCCTGTGCCCCACCCACAGGATTTCACACATTCTGCCTGATATGTTAAAGCCTATTGAGTCGACTTTGTGTACCCAGATGTCTCACAATGTGAGTTCACCCAGTGGAGCCTGTTCAGCCTGTCTAGCATCACTCCCTTAAAGAAGATCAATTCTCCCTCACCCAGCAGTGATCAGCTGCCAACAGTTCCTCAGCTAAGTTTGGGGCCTCCTGTCCATTTCAGCAGCTCTGTGCTGCTTTTGATCTGATTGGCTGCACAGCTAGGTCTCACACATGCTGCCCCCATTGCTGTAATTCCATACGAGCAAGTTCCCAAGAGCCTGTAAGACTGTTTCTTTATGGTCACACACCAACCCTGGCTCTTATTATCTTTCTACCCCCTCTTCTGCAATAGTCCCTGATCCGTGGATGGGTGAGGTTTAATATCGGAGTCCTATCTAGGGACACGCACTCTGCACTCTCTTATTCTCAACACATTGGCTAGTTGTGGCCTTCTGTGTTAATGGCCTTCTGTTTCGTGAGTTGAGAAATGCATTTGTGTTCTCTCTACCCCTTTGTCCCACTATGTTCCATGAGCCTGAAGTATAGAGGTTCCATTGTAGGTGTGTCACTTAGGGTTGAGCATCTCACAAATACTTGTTCTCCATTTTTGACCAGTTGTGGAAATCCGTACTAGACTTCATCTGTTGCAAAAGAAGCTTCTTTGATGAGTGGTGACTGGTATACTTGTCTGTAAATATAAGGATCCATGTTTATCATAGAGTAAGAAATTACCTAGGGATATGATATATGCAGAGTTTTCTTCAGGATCTATGGCCTCCGCAGCCATGTGTATTTGGATATGCTTAGATTGCCACATGAGTTCTCTCTCATTGAGTGGGCTTTAAGTTGAATTAAATAGCTGTTGATTACTCCTAAGATAAAAGTGCCACCAGCAGGTGGTCCTCTTTTGATAGCCCTGATGGTTTAGAGGACCCAGAACCTTCTAACACCATCTTTTCTACCCAACTTTACCTTGTCATACGCAGAAACATAGCTGAGGACCATACTCTGGAATGCACTCTTTCCCCAAGTTAAAGAACAAAGTGGCTCTTTTTAGTTTTTAGTTTCTTCTTAGCTTTTTCTCAAATGTTTTTTAACCAGAAGTAATATTTCCTAAAGTTGACCCATTTTGGGACTTAGTTTATAGAACAAGTTGCTCTTTAAATAAAGCGTCATGGGAGTATTTTTGGTTTTGTTTTTGTTTTTGTTTGTTTGCTTTGATTTGAGGACTCTGTCTTTCGAGACAGAGTCTCCCTATAGACCCAACTGGCCTGAAACACACTATGTAGACCAGGCTGGCCTTGCTCTCATAAAGACCCACTGGCCTCGGCTTCTGGAGTGCTGACATTAAAGGCATGAGCTACCCCCATTGCACCCCATACCCCCACTTAGCTTTATGTTTTACTGTGGACTTGCAGGAAAACATTTTTTATTTTTATTTATTATTTTAATTTTATGTGTATGAGTGTATTATCTGGATATACACAAGTGCATTCATGTCATGCAAGGGTGCCTGCAGGGTGTTGGATCCCTGGAACTGGAGTTACAGATGGTTGCTAGCTGCCATGTGGGTGCTGGGAAGTGAATGTGGGTCCTCTGCAAGAGCAGCCAGTGCTCGTAACTGCTGAGCCGTCCCTCCAGCCAGGCAGGAAGCATTTCTCTCCCACATTCATTACACTATAGTTGCTAGCTCTTTTTTTTTTTTTAGTTTATGAAACCAGATAATTCAGAAGAAACAGAAGGGTTCAGTGGCAGCGGAGAGGCATGACTCTAATATTTTCACCACACAGCCCCTATCCCCCAGGGCTTCAATCCTTTCTTTCATTTTGAAAAGTCATGGGTCTCTAGTAAATTCACCCTCATCCCCCTTTCAGGTCAGCAGCAGTATGTAAAAAATATATATCACTAAAAGACAAAGGAGCTGGAGAGATGGCTCAGCATTTAAGAACAGGCATTGCTCTTACAAAGGACCTTCTTTTCAGAAAAAGCTTTTTTCTAGAGAACTGAAACTTTCACCTCTGTGATTGCAAACAGCCAGCAGGAGGCAATTCTGTCAACCCTGTGGTTTGAATATGAAAAGCTCCAGGGTATTTTATCCAGAAGCCCAGATGGCTAAAGTTCAAATCATTCCCATGGGTTATTTGAGCTTGAGTCAGTTTTTCTAAACTGTTGTTGAATTGGGTACTTTCCACTTAACATGTGCAGATCTCAAGCAGTTCTGAGAAGGGATGACTACTCAACCTAAGATGTAAGCAGAACACAGTATGAACACATGTGGATGGCATCTATATCACGAGCTGGTCAAGGTGTGCCCAAAGGATCAACTACCACATGAATCACCACAAAAGCAAAGACAATCTCACTGTCGTTCAGACATCCCAAGGGTGGAGATCATTAGTTATATATAATTGGGGGCTGGGGAGGCAGCTTAGTCAGTAAGATGCTGGCCAAAAAAGCACAAGGACCTGAGTTCAGTCCCCAGATCCTAGTTTGTAGAAAGCAGAACATGGTGTGCTGGTGTGTGCTTATAATCCCAGTGGAGACAGGAGGTCACCTGGGCTTCCTGGCTAGTCAGCCTAGCCTAATCAGAGAGTTCTAGGTCTCAAGGAGAGATTTTTGTCTAAAAAATAATCTACCTGTTTCCTGAGGAATGACACTTTGAGGCTGAGCTCTGGCATTCCTATACATATCACATGCACAAATACACGCACACAAATTCAAAACACAAAATTTGAGAGGAATTCTAAACATTTAGGTACACCCTATGACAGTGCTTGCATCAAGCACCTCAGAGACCAAATAACTTGAAATACAGAAAACACCATGATGCACAAGTTTGTTTATACCAATTATATATATACATATATATATATATATATATATATATATATATATATGAGCAGTATAGATGTCAAACAATATGTATGAAGGAATATTACACAAGTATTAAAAACAATATTTTTTTTGAAACCAGGTCTCAATATATAAGCCTAAGATGGCCTTAAATTCATTATTCTTCTACTTCAGTGTTGAGATGACAGACATGTGCAACCACACCTGTCTAAAAGATTATGAAGAGCTTTGATAATACATTGGTGTGAAATAGAAGTATGATGTAACTTTTGTCATTAGTAGGAAAGATTGTCCATGAAACTATATATATCCAGAGAAAAACCCTGGTGAGATTACTTAGTCACCTGAAAATAAAACGACACTAATAGCTAACAAAAGATTGAAAACCAACAAAAATATCCCTGAATTGCACAAAAAATGAGTAATTGGAAAAGACTTTGATGGGGCAATTTAAAACAAACAAACAAACAAACAAACAAACAAACAAAAAATCAAATAAGGGCCAGCAAGATGGCTCAGCAGGTAAAGTGCTTGCGGCCAAGCCTGACAATTGGAGTTCAATCCCCAGGACCCACATGGTAGAAGGAGAGAGCCAATTCCCTGTAAGTTGTTCACGTACTCCCCCTGTGGCATGCTGCATGCCCCCACATACAAACACACACATAAGTATATAAATAAATGTAAAGTTTTTGTTAAAAACTCAGAAATGGAGTAGCCCATCATAGAAAAACTTACTTCATAAAGATTACTTTCTCATCAAGCACACAGCATAGAACCCTCCCAACTCCTTTGAAATCTTTAAGAACCCCTCCCCACCCCATGCTGGGCATGGTGGCGCATGCCTTTAATCTTAGCACTTGGGAGGCAGAGACAGGTGGATCTTTGTGAGTTCAAGGCCAGCCTGGTCTACAGAGCGAGTTCCAGGACAGCAGGGGCTACAGGGAGACCCTGTCTCGAAAAGACCAAAAAAAAAAAAAAAATTACCATCTTTTCCTGCTCCTTTAGGCGATCCAAGACCCAGAAACCTAGAGAAAAACCAATGTGCTGGTCCACTGATGGTCTACATGTTCCATCATACCAGGGCAGAAAGGCAAGCACAGCACAGAACAGGGGAAGAACCAGAGTAAACTCAGCCAAGAGCCCTGGAGTGCACCCGCTTCCAAGATGAAGGTCTTCCTCTAATCACGAGGCTCTTCTAATCATGTTCAAAGGTGATTTCAACATGAGTGTTGGAGTGGACATTCAAACTATAGTAGCATCCAACAGAAGAATTTTATAACTGGATGTTAGGGATACATTGTGAAATGGGGAGAGGACCATGACACTGCTCTGTCTCGTAGAATTGAAGACTCTAAGGCTATCTCCAGGTGGTTCATTTACACAGTGGAATATTATTCAGCTGTTAAGAAAAATAGAATTATGAAATTCATAGGTAAATAGAAGGAACTGGAGATGTTCATCATGAGTGAAGAAATCCAGACCCAGAATGACAAATATCATGTTCTCTATCATAAGTAGATGCTATCTATGAATCCTTAGATAGGTGGGTTTCAATTAGAAAATGAACAGAAGTCAAGGAAACTAATAAGGCACCATAGGGGTGCTTTACGGAAGGGAAGATAGAATGTAGTGATATAGGGGGAAGGGAATAATTGAACAAGGATTAAATGGTTTGAGGAACAGGAGGACATGGTAAAGGAGAGAGTATGGGGCAGGATAACTAACACTATAGCCTTTCAAAAAATTCATGGAAACAAACCACTACAGAAGCTTCTTAAAACATATACATATACATATACATATACATATACATATACATATACATATACATATACAAAAATAGTTTAAAGCACCCTCCCTATAACAGCAGAATGGGGACATTGCCCTTACCAGACAAACACCATGGGCTAGTAAATAAAAAGCCCAATGCCAGGATGGGCTCCTTCTTTTTTCTTTTTCTTTTCTTTTTTTTTTTTTTTTTGGTCTTTTTGAGACAGGGTCTCCCTGTAGCCTCAGCTGTCCTGGAACTTGCTCTGTAGACCAGGCTGGCCTTGAACTCACAAAGATCTGCCTGCCTCTGCCTCCCAAGGGCTAGGATTAAAGGCATACACCACCACGCCTGGCAGCAGGTTCCTTCTTTTGTAGCCATTGATCAAGGAAGTCCCATAGACCCTCACAGAACACTGGTTATTACCATTGTGCTTGGTTATAGTCCATAACTTGACAGTAAGTCCCTACTGCTGAAGATACAACATAGGTGCATCACAGAACAAACAAGGAGAAATCAAGCTGGTACTGACCGCAAAGCTTCATCTCTACTGTATAGCGTTCATAGCACTAGAAGGTGCTATGCTACTGGAAGAGAAAAGCAATCATCCATCTTACCCAGTTCTGAACCTCACAAGCTACAGTAATGACTGTCCTGGCAAGATACGCTCACTGGTGCAATAGTGGCATGACTGTTATGTGAGTAACTAACCACTCTCTAATTGGATTTAAAACGTGCTTCACAAGATAGACCCAGGGCTGGCACTGTTATCTGTCTTGCCACAGGTCATAGGCCATAAGGGAGAACTCAGTATTCTTATTCTGCTAACTGGACATAGTATTATGACTTACTGCTATAGCTAAAGATTAGGGACTCTCTCATATATCACCAGAGAAGCTTCTTCTCACACCAAATTTCAGTTAACACAAGGATCCACAACTGGCCAATATGCAATAAATAAGAATCAGCAGTGTGCTCAGCCCTAAATGGGATACCTATATCACACCTTCTTTTTTTTTTTTTTTACATTTTTTTTATTGATGCTTTGTGCCTTACTCTGGGGCTGCATCATTAGGCCCTCTTGTTCTAAAGTTTCTAGCTTAGAGTTTCTCTGATCTGCATTTTCAGATGGTCACTATGGAACTACCCAGTTTATGATTACCTAAGCCAACCTAATAACTTCTTTCTATACATACATGCACACACACACGAAGAAAAAGAGAAGGGGCTATTGTTTCTTTCCCCCCAGGGAAACATGACTAATATAGTAATAGAAACATGAAATCAACAAAATACCATAAATAAAAGATCATTGTAATTCCTGGAACACAGAAATGTAATTCTTCTTTTAAAAAAATACTTTCAAATTTGCTTGGGAGTAAGGAACGGGTGGGAAGAAGGCTTACATCTCAAATGGACAAGTGTTGACATGAGAGTCAGTCTCTGTGCAAATGGCCTTTGATGACAAGAGTTCTTTGGGGAATAGTAGAATTTGCAGCTTTGTTTTTCACAGCTCTGCAGGAAGAGGCAACAGAAGTTCATTGGATTTCAGATATGATGAGGGAAAAGGGTCACTGGGAAACCTTCTCCAAAGAATGGGCTGAATCAGTCATTTTCCTGGCCCCAGTCCTCCTCCGAAGTCTCATGGATGAGGAAGATAAATGTGAGCTCTAAAGAAGCAGACAGCTAATCAAATGCATTCATAGAGGAGATAATCAAAACGTCTGGCTAGTGTAAAAAAATCAAAGGGAATCATATTAGTCCAACAACCTACTGATAAATTACACATATGAGTAATTATTCTACATGCATGTATAGCCAAAGCCTACATATCAAGAAACAGTGCCAGACAGGAGAAACTTTCCTTTGAGTTGTTGACTAGGGTAGTCCTAGGTAGAACAAACGAGGAGGAATCAAGTTGGTACTGACCTCGACGCCTCATCTCGACTGTCTAGCTTTCATATGCTAGAAGGTGCTATGCTACTGCAAGAGAAAAGCATCATCAATCCAAAATTACACAAGTTACTGCAACAGCCCTTGATTGCCTCCTAGAATTTGAAGGTAAAACCCTGTTGCTGAAGATAGGACATACTTCAGAGACCAGATTTGGAGCAATGGAGCTGGAAGAGACTTGGAAGCCCCCTCCCCTGAAGGCTAACTCTCAAAGCTCTGGAGAGCACTATGAAGTTGCCAAGGGAGAGTATCAATTGATGGTCCAACACCAGCTTCTAGGCCAAATAACCACATCAATGACCATCAGGCACAGCATACAGGATTGGTACAGTGGTGGCCCTTTTATCTCAGGGGAAATCAACAGCTATCTAATTAGACTTAAAGCCCACCCAAAGGGAGGAAACTCATGTGTAGTACTATAAACATAGCCAAATACATATGGCTAGAAAGGTTATAGATCTTAGAGAAAACCCTAAGACTGTCACATCCCTAGACAAATGTAGTCTCTTACTATGTACAAAATATGTATCCTTGTATTTACAAACAAGTATCCCAGTCACCACTCATCAAAGAAGCCTCTTTTCCATGAGACAGAGACTATTTATTACAGTACCACAACTGGTCACACACAGACTCTGTGAATTGCCCAAGTCTATCTACATTGCAGTCTCTATACCTGAGGCTCACAGAGCATAGAATGAGGGGTAAAGAGGACACTAATGAGGGCTGGAGAGATGGCCTAGCGGCTAAGAGCGCCGACTGCTCTTGCAGAGGACCCGGGTTCGATCCCCAGCACCCACATGGCAGCCGAGAACCTTCTGAAACTCCAATTCCAGGAGAACTCCAGTACCAGGGGAATCCGATACCCTCTTCTGACTCCGCAGCGTTGCACGACACGGGTGCACAAACTTGCATGCAGACAGTACATTCATACACATACCGAAATAAATAAAATTTAAAAAAAAGAGGACACTAATGAATCTCTCAATTCTCAATAATGAAGCTCCCTCAACAGAAGGCCAGAAACACAAAAGGTCACGAATGGCCAAAACATAAAGAATAAGCGTGGAGAGAGTGGGTCCTTGGACAGGATTCCTGTGTTAAACTTGACCAACTCAGTGCTCAGGGACCATGGAGGAAGAAGAGGCCGAAAGATTGTAAGAGCCAGGGAGGAGGAAATAGAGCCTTACAAGCTCCGGGGACTTTGCTCACATGAACCTACAGCAATGGTGTCAACACAAGACCTATGCAAACTCAAGCAGATAAAACCCCAGCACAGAACTGTGGAAATTGGCAGCAAGCTCCAATCTTAGATGGAGAATTATTGGCAGCTGATTACTTCTGGGTGAGGAAGAGCTAGCTGATCTTCTTAAAGGGAAGAACTTTACATAGAATGGCTAGACCCTAGTAGGTGAACTTGCACTGAGGAATGTCTGGAGACACTAAGTTGGCATGATCCGCCTTAACATAAATGGTAGAACACGGAATTCCAGGGGTGGTGGGTAACAGGAGGGTGCCAGTGGGGAAGGGAGTCCAGTGATGCTCAGAATCGACTGAGGTGTTCTGTTGGAAATACACAAAAACTCAATTAAAATTTTACAAAAAAAGTGAAGGGAGTGGACGATGCTTAGCAAGAAGATGGAGGCGCGTGTCTAAACAAGGACTGCCCTGCATCCTGTACCAATGAGGTCACGCTGGGCATTCCCTCTGCAGAATCTGGCCTGACACGCATGCAGGTCTATAAATGCACCTGTTTATCTCATTAGCTTTTTATTATAGGATCTACTAGAGTATTAATATGGCTTTATTAACTAAATATTTTAGGTTGTAAAACTCAACTCATATTTATATAAAGTCACAAAAGCTCTGATCTTGAATAAAATAAACATTGTGAGTTTTTAAAGTACATTCAAGTACAATTCAAGAGTGTTTTCCCTGATATTTACTGATAAGAAAAGGTCAATACAAAACCATAGCATAATTGCCAAAATTCAGCAGTAAAGGGAAAATGGAAGAAAAACAGGAAGGATCTGGCTGAGCCTTTATCTTCAAGTAGGGAATAAATCCACCTGCTTGCACAATTAAAAAGGAGGTTTTAAATGTCACTCCACCCTCGTGGATTTTATAACTCTGTTTTAGAATATCAGGAAGATTATTTGGAAAATAGTACTTTGTGAGAAAAATACTTAGAAGTTTAACATTGTCTTGGATTTCACTTATACATCATTTTTCTGTTTAAGTAAAATTACCTTTAGTAACTTTAATAGCAAATACAGTAAAATTGTGTTTTTCTGGTTTGCTTTATACTTTTCCATACATAGTCAGAAAAATATCTGAAATAATGTTTTACTATTAACAATGATTTTGTCTAGATAGCAGAATAAATGTCATTTCAATTAGTTTTCTTTTTCCTTCCCAGCTTCTGGTCTAGTTGAATTCCTTTATAAGAATTAACTATCTGGCTGGAGAGATGGCCTAGCGGTTAAGAGTGCCGGCTGCTCTTGCAGAGGACCCGGGTTCGATCCCCAGCACCCACATGGCAGCTGAGAACCCGTCTTTAACTCCAGTTCCAGGGGAATCCGACACCCTCTTCTGACCTCCTCGGTATTGCACGACACGGGTGCACAAACTTGCATGCAGACAGTACATTTATACACATACAAAATAAGTAAATAAATAAAAATTTTTATAAAAAAAGAGAATTAAGTATCATTGCTCGCAGAGCAAGACAGAGTTTTTTTTAATATTTTGTTTATTGTTTTTGTTTTATGTGTGTGAGTGTATTGTCTGCATGTATGTAAGTACACCAATGTAATGCAATGCCCTCCAGGTCAGAAGAAGGCATTGGATTCCCCTGGAACTGTAGTTACTGACAGTTATCAGCCGCCATGTGGGTGCTAGGAATTGAACCCAGGCCTTTTGCAAGAGCAGCCAGTGCTCTTAACCGCTGAGCCATCTCTCTAGCCCCCAAGAGAAAGGTTTTTAAAAAGAAAATAAGCATCTGGGCCTGGAGAGATGGCTTAACAGGTCAGAGTCCATGCTGCTCTTGCAGAGAACCTGAGCGGGGGAATCCAACGCCCTCTTCTGGCCTGCAAAGACAACTGCATGCATATGTGCACGGATAGAGATAGAAACACACAACACATGAACAAACAAAAATAGCTTGACCATACTCCATGGATGGACCCATCCCCAAGAGTACCTGGGGGGCACACAGGACTTGATAGGCCTTAAAAACACAGCGGGCAAGAGGAGAGATGAGTATGGAGGCAGCAGTGATCTGAGAGGAGATGGGAACAGGGGTCTGATTAGGACCAAAATATATCGTATGATGTTTTCAAAGAATCAATAAAAATGTTTTAAATATAAATAAATAAAATAAATCTTAAAAACTGAACAAAATCAGTAGAAAACAGGCTGGAAGTAAATATAACAAAATGGTGCTGGGCGTGGTGGCGCACACCTATAATCCTAGCGCTTGGGAGGCAGAGACAGGCAGATCTTTGTGAGTTCAAGGCCAGCCTGGTCTACAGAGTGAGTTCCAGGACAGCTGGGGCTACAGGGAGACCCTGTCTCGAAAAGACCAAAAAATAAATAAATAAATAAATAAATAAATAAATAAATAAATAAATAAATAAATAACAAAATGGTAACAGCAGGTTATCCTGGATCTAGGAACAGAAATGATTATTATTTTGTTGTTATGCTTGAGATTTTTCTTAACTTCCAATTTTTTTAGCCTTTTGAGACAAGGTTTCCCTGTAGCCCCATCTGGCCTGGAACTCGCTATGTAGACCAACCTGGTCTTGAACTCACAGAGATCTGCTTGCCTCTGCTTCCTGAGTGCTGGAATTAAAGGTGTATGCCACTATGCCTGGCTCAAAATTTATTTTTTTAAATTTTTTTTAATTTTATTTATTTTCTATGTGTATGAATGTACTGTCTGCACATAGGTCTGTGCACCCGTGTCATGCAATGCCGCCAAGGTCAGAAGAGGGTGTCGGATTCTCCTGGAACTGGAGTTCTCCTGGAATTGGAGTTACAGATGGTTCTCAGCTGCCATGTGGGTGCTGGGGATTGAACCCAGGTCCTCTGCAAGAGCAGTCAGCGCTCTTAACCACTAGGCTATCTCTCCAGCCCCTCAGAATTTATTTTTTAAAAAAGGAAAAGGACAGTGCTGGAGACATGGCGCAGCAGTTAAGATCACTGGCTGCTCTTGCAGAAGACCTGAGTTTGATGGTGGCTAACAACTGTCTGTAACTCCAGTTTCAGGGGATCTGGTGCTCTATTCTGACCTCTTTGGACATGGCAGGACATGGGTGCACTTATATACATGTAGGCAAAACACTCATACATATAAAAAGAAAAATGGTAAAAAAAATAAAATATATTTAAAGGAAAGGAAAAATATAAACAAATCTCGCACAATTTTAACAATGAGTACACAAAATGATTTTTTTAATTCTACATACTCCTTTCTATATTCTGAATTTTCCATGAGTAATTATTTTACCATAGGAAAAATTAAACTTCTTTTACATTTTGCTGCAAAAAGCATAAAAAAAAATAATTCCAGAGATCCGTTTTTTAAATGTGATTTTTATTTCTTTCTTATTTTATATGTATGAATGTTTTGCTTGCATGTTGTAAGTTCACCACATGTGTACAATGACTGTGGGGGTCAGAAGAGGGCATCTGATCTCCTGGAACTGGAGTTTGTCATCATGTAGGTGCTGAGAACCCAAATCCTCTGCAAGAGCAACCAGTACTCTTAACTGGTGAGCTATCTCTCCAGCCTTTAAAAATGTTATATTCTTAAAGCCAGGTGTTTTCTGGGGCAACCCCTGCCACAACCAGAACATTATGTTGAGCATACTTTGTGCTATTTATTTATTTATTTTATACACAGCAACTTGAAAGGACTACTCCAATGTGGGTAGCACTTTGGTTTTGTTGCCAAATCTATTTAATTTGTGTTTTATGCTATCAACCTTTCAGATAAATGAAAAGTACTTCACATCATTTCAGTCTCTCCAAGGAAATATCTAATTTGAAAAACAAATAGCTACAATAATGGTAAGGGCTTTGGCTACTCAACAGGCAGATGTTCTCAAGTTCAGCAGCTCAGGACTTGCTTTGCCTTTTTGATAGAAGAATATTCGAGACTTATAATATCATTAGTAGCATTATTACTGTTATTATTGTTGTCATTATTGTTACTAACTGCTTGCCCAGGCAGGCAATTATCCTCACCCACACTTATCTGGAATCTCCCTACCCCTTCCATGTTTACTGAGGGTACAGCCAGTAAACAGTCTATCTGGTCCAGCTGTTTGAGCTAAGGTGAAATAACTGACCCCTCTGTACCCATCAACTCTCAGCACAAGAATTCTAAAACCTGGACTCATTCTCTTCCAGACAAGGTATGAAGATGGCAGCTCATCAAAACAGTTTCCTGATTTCACTGCACAGTAAGATCCCAAGAGGAACTTTGTTTGATTTTTTTTTTTTTTTTTTTTTGGTCTTTGTGAGACAGGATTTCCCTGCAGCCCCAGCTGGCCTAGAATTCACATTATAGACCAGGCTGGCCTTGAATTTACAGATATCCACCTGCCTCTGCCTCCCTAGAGCTGGGATTAAAAGCTGGATGGTGGGACCCATGAGCTGTGTGGGTTTGGGAACAACTGCTTGCAAATTGGTTTTACATGAAGGATGCTTGTACTCACAAATTATCACTTATTGTTTAAAAAAAATGAAAACAAAACAAAACAAAAAACAGAGAAAGATGCAGGAAAGTTATGGCAGAAGGCATGATCTGGGATAGGTAGGGGTGGGGTGGGGGGAAGGGAAAGGGATATAAGCCTGAACTGAATTGGAAAATGATGTTTGAAATACACAAAGCATCAATATTAAAAATAAATTAATTAAATAAATAAATAAATATTAAAAAATAAATAAATAAATAAATATTAAAAAATAAATAAATAAATAAATAAATAAATAAATAAAAGCATATGCCACCATGCCAGGCTACCATGAGGAACTTTGTAAAATACCTGTGCCCAAGTCCTGAAAGCAATCAGAATTTCTGGATGTAAAGTTAGGACACCAATGTTTTCCTGAAATTCCTTATTTTGCATACTTTCATTACTATTGGCAGACTGGAATCACAGTTTCTGGAACACCTCTGTACCCCTCCTCCTACTGCACTAATGCTCAGCATTTTCAGAGCAGAATGATCTTTTAGAACTTGTCGATTCTACAAACTTGAGGGAAAACCCCAGGATTAATATTAATAAGTCACTGAGAATAACAACCCAGCTATGAAAGAAAAAGAAGAGCAAAATGCCTCAAGGAAAACAACAGTGAAAAATGAAAGTCCTGCTGCAGTCATACCCCAGGTTCCCCAAACGCACCTGTAAGAAAGTCTCCTCGTGAGCTCAGGTTAGAGTGGCCTAGGTTTTTGCTCATTGCATTCAAAAATTCAGAAATGATATGCTGAAGCAGGAAGGTTCTTCAACCTTCTATAAAAGTGAAATTGGGGGTTATTAAAACCTGCCTATTGTGGATATTTACTGTCTATATTAAAATAAATATGTAAAGATAGCAAACACCCATAGCTATCCATTCCCAAGATCATGGAACTCATAGACTACCTGCTATACTGTGGATTTTTGGAAGCAGCTACAATGAGACTCTTTTCCACTGCTGAATGCAATCACATCTCACTCACAGAGACAATATCAAGTGGGGAGGGAAGGTGGCAGTGGGTGTGGTTTGCCCCAATGGGGTGTAGCATGCTTCTCTGACAATGTTACCAATTATCAGAACACACCACACCTGGATGTACTAACAAAAACACACACAAAATAAAGGAATGTGTTTTCACAGACATTGAAACAGATTTTTGTTTACTTTCTGAGACCATTACTAAAGAAATGCCTAGCTATTTATAGAGTGGAGAAAAAATTCAATGCATAGAGCAGCTTTGATTAACTAAATCCATTTCCCAAAGCTCCTGTACTAAATAAATTTAGCTGTGGACTTGAGCACCTGAGAAGAAGGAACTTCAGTTGGGGAATTTCCCCTATCAAATTGACCTATGGACATATTTGTGACACATTTTCTTGATTGTTAAATGATGAGGGAGGACCCAGCCCATTGTGGGTAGTGCCACCCTGGGCAAGTGGTCCTAGGTTGAATAAGAAAGCAGGCTTGGGGCTGGAGAGATGGCCTCACCTCGCGGTTAAGAGCACCAACTGCTCTTGCAGAGGACTCGGGTTTGATCCCCAGTACCCACATGGTGGCTGAGAACCATCTTTAACTCCAGTTCCAGGGGAATCCAATACCCTCTTCTGACCTCCACGACATTGCACGACATGGGTGCATAAACCTACACGCAGACAGTACATTCATATAAATAAATAAATAAATAAATAAATAAATAAATAAATAAATAAATAAATGCAGGCTAAGACCAGGCCAGAGGAGCAAGCCAGTAAGCAGTGCTCCTCCATAGTCTCTGCTTCATTTTCTGCCTCCAGGTTCCTAGCCCGAGTTCCTGCCTTGGCGTCCTTGATAATGGACTATGAGCTATGAACCAAATAAGCCCTTTCCTCCTCATGTTGATTTTGGCCAGCATCGTGGTTTGAATGTGTGTCCCCCATAGGCTCTAGGTATTCAGACATTTGTCTCCAATTGGTGGCGCTGTTTTTGGAGGTCTTAGAAGGTGTGGCCATGCAAGGGGAAGTGTGTCACTGGGGGCAGGCTTAGTGAGTTTTAACAAGCCTCTATGGTCTACAGTTGCCCTCTCTGTTTCCTGTACTCCTTGCGAGATGTGACCCTCTGTTTGCTGCTCCAGATCCAGCTGCCACACCTCCCGCCACAATGGACTCTAATTCCCTGCAACCGCCAAACGTAAACTCAAATAAACTCTTCTTTTTATAAGTTCCTTGGTCATGGTGCTTTATCACAGCAACAGAAAAGTGACTAATACAGCCAGTAATTTATCATAGTAGCAGAGTAACTAGGACCACTTCTGAAATATACCTAATTGCCTTCAGGATCTCTTCTGTGATATGAGATATTTGCTTTCTGTTTTACAAGACAAATTGCAACTATATCTTTAATGGGGTGGTTATCGCTAAAAAAGAAATAAAGCTGTGAATTAAAAAGGGCTAGAGAGATGGCCTAGTGGTTAAGAGTGCCTACTGCTCTTACAGAGGACCCAGGTTCGATCCCCAGCACCCACATGGCGGCCGAGAACCGTCTGAAACTCCAATTCCAGGAGAACTCCAGTTCCGGGGGAATCTGACACCCTCTTCTGACCTCCGCGACACGGGTGCACAAACTTGCATGCAGACAGTACATTCATACACATACAGAAATAAATAAAAATTTTTTAAAAAATGAAAAAAAAAGAATTGTCAGAAAAGAAACAGAATGCCATTTGAAGCATCCCTAGAGATACTGTTCTCTGCGGACAGAGTGCCCATTACTGCCTGGTTTCAGAAAACTGCTTTTAAACCCTGTCCCTGTGCCCTCCTGCCATGTCCGATTTTTTAAGGAAATCCTGATTTCTGTTTACAGATTTCCATTCATCCTATGACAGTACAGTGATGCTGTAACTCTTTGTTCTGCAAACATTGCTGGAAAGGGGTGTGTGTCTACCTGATCTTGAAGTATGATCTATAGTGATACAAAATGCAAAGTTCATGGTCTAACACAGGCATCCACCAGCAGTGGCCATCCAGCATTTGCTGAAAATTTGCCTGAGATCATTGTCTAAGTTACTAACAAGTCCATTTTTTTCAAATGATAAGAGCAAGGATCAGCTTTGAAAGAGGAAATGAAATATGCCAAAAATAATGGAAGGCAAATGCAAGTCTCCCTTTTCACACAGTAAGCTGTTATTAAGGTGAGGGGAAATACATTTTGGCAAAATTCAAAGAACAAAAATTTTTGAAGAATGAATTCAACTTACAAAATTCACACTCAACAAATTCTGACCAAGAATCCTTAAGGAAAAAAACAAACAAACTAAAGTTAGAGATCCATTATGACATGATTTGAAGGAATAGTATTAAGAGTCCGGGGGCCAGTTTGGGGGTTTTCTCACCCACAGTGCAGAGAGAAACACCAGAGACAACCTTCCAAACCAGGAGAGGAGTCGGCAAGATGGTTCAACAGATAAAGGCACTTGCAACCAAACCTGGGAACCTGAGTTCAATCCCCACCACCCATATGATAGAGAGACCAATGCTCTCTAGTTGTCCTCTGAACTCTACATGTGTGCTGTGGTGCACATAAATAACACACACACACAAATAAATTATAAATAAATAAATAAATAAATAAATAAATAAATAAATAAATAAATAGTAACTTTTTAAAAAACTAAACCAAGGGGGCTGGGGAGATGGCTAAGCAGTTAAGAGTACTGCTGTTCTTCCAGAGGACTGGGGTTCAGTTCCAGGCACCCACATGGCAGCTAACAGCCATCCATAACTCCAATTCTAGAGGATGTGACTTCTTCTTGCCTCCACAAGCTGTACACACGCATATACTTACATGCATGCAGACAAAACACTGACACACATAAATAAAAATAAAATAATAAATTTAAAAAATTTTTAAAGAAAACAACAGAAATCTCTCCCTCTGGAGTTCAGATTTTCTAAGTGAAACAATGTCCAAAGTAAAAAACTATCAATGTCTTGGATCAGCTGATAGAACTGAACAGTTTTGATTTGGATTGTTTTTGTTGTTGTTTGGGCTTTTTGGTTTTATGTTTTTTGTTTTTGAGACAGGGTCTCCCTATAGCCCCAGCTGGCCTGGAACTCACTCTGTAGACCAGGCTGGCCTTGAACTCAGAGATCTGCGTGCCTCTGCTTCCCAAGTGCTAGGATTAAAGGCGTGCACCACCACGCCCAGCTTAAAGACAGTTCTTAGCTGCCATGTGGGTGCTAGGAATCAAACCCAGATCCTCTGCAAGAGCAGTTGGTGCTCTTAACTGCTGAGCCATCTCTCCAGCCCCCCCTCCCCCATTTTTTTAGGAGATAAAAATTTAGTCCCCCAGCTTCAAGGAGATTTGAAGTTGGTGAAACCTTAATAATAAAATTGTATATAAAATGACACGTGCACTTGGTTCTGCGGCTAAGAACACGGGCTGCTCATGCAGAGGACCCAGGTGTACTTCCCAGCATCCACATGGTAGCTAACAAGTGTCCGTAACTAGAGAGAATGCGGTGCCCCGTTCTGGCCTCTCTGGGCATTGCATGTCACAGGTGCATTTGTATGCATGAATCAACACATTCATACACATAAAATAAAAATAATAAATGACACTGGCAGGGTGTGTTGGTTCACCCCTTTAATCCCATTATTTTATGGCAGGGGGGCAATTGGGAGCAGGCAGATCTCTGTGAGGTGTACAAAGACCCTGGTCTACATAGCAAATTCTAGATCAGCTGGGGCTAGAAGGAGAACTTAGCTCAAAAAACAAAACACACAACAAAACATCGCTTGATGAGGGTAAATGACAAGAACACATGGACATTATCAAAGAGAGGAAGTCACTCCAGCATTCTAATTTCCCGTATTCTGAAATTTGAATGTGATCAGGAGAGCACAGAACCAGGATGGAAGCAGTTTCCCCCCAGACTGGTCCTCTTACTGAATCACACAAAGAACTTCGAACTTACCTAATTCCTTCTTGACACATATTCCCTGAATAAGCTACAAATTGAAGCACAAACTTCCAAAGCCTCCCAACGATGGAATCATAATTGATCGCTCATGTCTGAAATCCCTCAGCAAAGGAAATCATTGGAAGGAGACAGACTACTCACTGTGGCTGGCCAACAACAGACTCCCAGGGACGCCTGCGCCCTGCCCCCGGCAGCTGGAGATAGGAGCATCAGTGGCTTTTCTTTGTCATAGCACGCATCAGATCAGCAGCCGGGCTCCTGAACCTCTTCAGCAGTCTCTTTAGGCCAGAATGGGCGCTCCAAAGACTAAGGCAGCCTGGCTGGGCCCTGCCCTCCCACAGACAGCTGCGCCTGTGCAGAGGCGCCTCAGCCTGGCAGACCGGTCCTGCGCTGGAGCAGCACCTGTGGTGGGAGGGCCACAGAGCTGGGGAGTGGACGAGTCACATGCTAGCTGACACATACAGGCTCTCTCACAAATTATAAAGGCTCCATCTTTGGCAAGGGACCCAGGGCTGTGGTGGCAGCGTGGGATCTGTGGTATTTGGCTTTTTTTTTTTTTTTTTTTCATCCTTCCAAGTCTGCCTGAGCCCAAGAGAAACAGAAACCACATATGCCTGCACAGGGCCTCTGTCAGTGCTGTGTTCCCCCCCAACACACACACACACACACACACATACTATTCTAGTTCCTCACTTATCCTTGGTTGTCTCCACTTCCAGGGACAAGTGGCACTGCAATTCCACACCTCTTTGTGGTTGCGTGGGGACACACAAATAGTTCTGCCCCACCAGCCTGGGTCCCTAGGTGACTGTGGTAAGCACGGGCCCCTATTAACCCTGCTAATAATGGGCATAAGAGCAAGTTACTGGAGAGATGGCTCAGAGGTTAAGAGCACTGGCTGCTCTTGCAGAGGACCTGAGTTCTGTTCCCAGCAACCACATGGCAACTAACAACCATCTGTAACTCCAGTTCCAGGGAATCCACCTGCTCTCCTCTGACCTCTGTAGGCCTTGCACTACAGGTGCACTTACATGCATGCAGGCAGGTGATACACTCATACACATAAAAAAAAGTAAAAATAATGAATAAATTTTTAAAAAGAAGTGGTTTTTCTTTTTCTAAGTTGCTGATACCTGGGAGCTAGTTTTTACTGTAGCATAACCTAGCCTATATTCACTGATACAAACACAAAGGCTCTGCAGAGTACCATGATCCTATTTTTTCAAAATAATTTTTCAGCATTTCGTACATGAGTATACTGTATTTACATCATTTCCTCCAACTTCCTTCCCTCTGCCCTCACCTCCCTCGTGGCCTGTTCCTCTATGATTATTGCTGCACACGTGCACATGAACACCACTACTGGGTCTGTTTAGTGTGCTCCATATGTACATGTCTTTAGAGCTGACCATCATGGGCCTCATCACTAGAGAAAACTGATTCAGTGAACACCTTTTTTTTTAAATGTTTTAGTTTGTTTATTCTTATTTTGTGTGCCTGCATTTACGTAAATGCACCCATGCCTGAAATGCCTGTGAGGTCCCTGGAAATGTAGTTATAGATGGTTGTTGGCCACCATGTGAGTGCTGGAAAGCAAACTCTGGTTCTCTGGAAGAACAACCCATGCTGTTAACCACTGAGCCATCTCTCCAGCCCCAGATTATATCTTTTTGAAAACTAAAAGATCCACAGCTTTTGTTTTTTATTATTCATGAACTTTTTAACAGTCTACTCATGTTTGAAAAATCATAGTTATATAGATGAGTGTGACCTTTTCTTTTTTTTTTTTTTTTGGTCTTTTTGAGACAGGGTCTCCTTTTAGTCCCACCTGTCCTGAAGCTCCCTATACAGACCAGGCTGGACTTGAACCCACAGAGATCCGCCTGCCTGTGCCTCCGGAGTGCTGGGATTAAAGGTGTGCGCCACCATGCCCGGCCCAACCTTTTCTTTTTCTTTTCTTTTTCTTTTTTTTATTTATTTTTTTGGTGTTTTAGAGACAGGGTCTCCCTTTAGTCCCAGCTGGCCTGGAGTTCACTCTGTAGACCAGGCTGGCCTTGAACTCACAGAGATCCTCCTGGCTCTGCCTCCTGAGTGCTAGGATTAAAGGAGTGTGACACCACACCCAGCTTACCTTTTCTTTTTTTTTGGACTTTTCGAGACAGGGTCTCCCTTTAGTCCCAGCTGGCCTGGAGTTCACTCTGTAGACCAGGCTGGCCTTGAACTCACAGAGATCTGCCTGGCTCTGTCTCCTGAGTGTTAGGATTAAAGGCGTGCGCCACCACACCCAGCTTACCTTTTCTTCTTAACCACTCGCAAAGAAGTTCTTGTAACAAAGTGAGGGTCACCCCTTAGCTTTAACCCCAGTATGCCGTCCTTACTCCATGGTCTGGACTATTCTGAATTTTCTAGGGCAATAAGGCCAAGTTGGTAGGTGCTAGACTTCATTCTTATTTCTCACGAACTCTAGATTTCAGACTCCTTTTTGAGGATAAACATTTCCTTCGGAAATTCAGCTAAGTACATCCAATGGGAAAATTCTATTTCTTAGTGGATTTTATTTGTAGAGAAGTGTTGTGTTCACAAAACAATTGAGCTGAAAATAGAAAGATTTGGGGCTGGTAAAATGGTGCAATGGGTAAAGGCACTTTCCACCAAGCCTGATGAGTTCAATACCAGGGATCCATGCGGTGGAAGGAGAGGACTAACTCCCTGAGGTTCTCCTCTGACCTCCAAATGTGTGTCATAGTATGGAGAGAGAGAAAGAAAGAGAGAGAGAGAGAATAAATAAATGTTATTTTTATTTAAAAATGTAAATATCTATCAATCCCATCTCCCTACACATATCCTTTTCCCTTATCAACATCCCACATCAGTGTGCTGTGCTTATCACAATTGAAGAACCTTCATAGATACATCTTTATCTATCGCAGTTTCATTCTGTCTTTAGATAATGCACAGTGTGTCAGACTCCGTGGGTTTATAAGACACCATAGGAAGCTTGTAGGAAAAGTGGTTGCCAAGATAGGCAAGGAATTGACCAGAGGAAGTGAGGTGAGTTTATTAAAATGCATTATATGCACATATGAAATTCTCAAACAATAAAAAGATGCTCCCTTTGCTCTCAGAGTTCACAGTCTCAGAAGAACACGCATCAGTATGAAATGCATCAGAGAGCTTTTCTGCTAAGATCTGAGACCATTTATTGCAAAGCAGGCAGGGTTTTCTGGAGGCTCAACTGGTCAGGACCTGCATGATGGACCACATAGGGCCACTCCATGCCTGGAGAGACTTGTCCAGTTCACACGATGAGCAGTTTTTGTTGACAATTCAGCAGCCTTTCTTTAAGCATCTACTAGATACCAAGAATATAGAAGATAGGGGTGTTCTTGGAGAAACCTTAGCCCAACACCACTTTGCACAAATGAGAAAATCCACACAGCTCTTATTAGTGGGGCTGGAACTCCCAACCTTTATAAAGGTGGGTACTGGGCTTCACTAAACAGAGCAGGGAGGACCTCAGCCCCAGCTGCAGCAGAGGTCACTCTCTGACTCACACATAATACTCTGGCAAAGCCTTGGTGCGCACTGTGGTGGACCCTGGTAACGTTTCTCCACCTGCCTTCTGTGGGTGTCCAGTGCTTAAGCAGCACTTGGCTGGAGGAAACTTTGCTGGAAGCCCAGTGAAAGCCAGCACCCTCCTTTTCAAAGGGCACTTTACACTTTACCCCCGCTTCTGCATTGCGGGAATCTGCTTCCCTCCCCCTCCCAAGTCATCCTCAGAAGGGAGCCACCTATCCCATCCTGTTTGTCTCACTTCTGCCCCCAGGAACTGGTTCCTATCTTTTCCTGGCCTTTCTGTTGGCATTTATTGCAGCCTGGATGGCCCCCACCCGTCTCCACCCAGAGCTTCACACCTGAATGACTCACCCTTGTCCTGAGTGTCTCCTCCTCTGCCAGGCTTCCCATAATAAACCTCCTTGGCTGGTTCTCCCTTTAGATCCCATAGCGTGCAAAGCTGGCTCGGCCTTGCCTTGTGGTTTCGGCTCAGAGAACGTCTCCCGAGAGACAGATTCCCTTAGAGCCGTCACTGTTGGCATACCCCACACCATGCTGCTCACATTCTCACCAAAACCTAGGTATGACTACTCATCATTTAACAAGCTACAGCAAGTCCTCACTGATGGTCACTGACCTAAACATAGGTTGAGTACAATCTTCACTTCATAGTTTTAGGGGGAATTCATCTGAGAAGCAAGGGAGGTCCTAGGAGGGGTATTTACCTGAAAGATGAAAATGGTTTCCTAGCCACACTAAAAAAAATAATCACCTTGTCCCCATTCCTGTACCTTCCTTTCTCTTTTCTGGCTTTGGAAACTGTGAGAGGCTGTAATCTCTTATTCTGGATAGCTTCAGTTGTGAAGACTGGCTTGTGGCCATGTCTATGGGACATTTTCTTGATTGTTGATATAGGAGGAGCCGGACCACTGTGGGCAGTGTCACCCCTGGGCAGGTGGTCCTGGTTGCATAAAAAAACAACAGGCTGAGCACAGACCAGGGGAGCAAGCCAGTAAGCAGCTCTCTCCAAGGTCTGTGCTCCAGGATTCTGCTCTGAGCTTCTGTCCTAGCTTTTCTCCATGGTAACTATAAGCTGAAGGTGAAGTAAACCCTTTCCTCCCCAAGTTGGTTTTGGTCAGTGTTTTTTTCAGAGCAATTGAAAGAAACCAAGACACCTCTACAGCTAGGACAGCCATCTTGTAACCACAAGGCAACAAGGTTGAGGACATCATAAGTAGGTTGAGCACATGGGGAATAGAAAGACGGAAAGAACGATCCTCAGTCCTTGATCACGAAGCTGCCCTTGAATCATTTTCCTCTGAGTCTTAAAACAAATAATTAATGTACCATGCTCTTAAGTTACTGTTAGGTTTTCTGTTGCTTGTGGTTACAATGGGTTAATATTGAAAACAACATCCAAGTCATTCTCTACAATATTTCACTTATTTTCCTCATATCCTTTATGCTTCACTTAGTGACAGTGATGCACTGAGAAATACGTTATGATTACACAGCTGTGCCAATGTCATACCGTGCGCTCACTCAGGCCTAGATGGTGTAGGTTGGTCCCTCCATATGCACTCCTGATGTAGCCCAGAGATATGGCAAACACCAGATGTATGTGGGTGCTTCCAGAGGGATAAGGCATAGTGCTTTATAGTGATTTTTAGTACATAGAAAGAATATAACAATAACAATAAAATAGCAATAACAATATAAAGTAACAATAAAAACAATAACAATAAAATAATAAAAAATAGTATGGGGCTGGAGACATGACTCAGAAGTTAAGAGCACTGGCTGCTCTTGCAAAGGACCCAGGTTTAATTCCCGGCACCCACAGGGCAGCTAACATCCATAACTCCAGTTCCAGGGGATCCAACACCCTCTTCTGTCCCCTGTGGCCACTGAACAGCATGGATGCACTTACACACATTCAGGGAATAGAGTCATACACATAAAATAAAAAATAAAATAAGTTTTTAAATGAAAAAAAAAAAGAATGGTTTGAACCAGGCATGGCAGCGCATGCCTTTAATCCCAGCACACCAGAGGCAGAGGCAGAGGCAGAGGCAGAGGCAGGTGGAAATGTCAGGATGTGTGGCCTGGCGGAGGTGGGGGGAGGCCATAATGGGGAGGGGGGAGGTCAGGCATTGAGAGTTCATAACCTTGCCCCATTTCTGTTCATTTTCATCTCTCCATCTCTCTCTCTCTCTCTCTCTCTCTCTCTCTCTCTCTCTCTCTTTCTCTTCCTCCCTTCTCCTCCCTCCCTCCTGTATGTGCTTGAAGATTTGAACACTCAGCTTTCATTCTGTTCCGGCCCTCGTATCCCTCTGGAGCTGGAAGCTGAAGAAACTCCTCCTTCTGCAAGCTGTCTTGACCACGGTGTTTATGACAGCAGCAGAAAAGTAACTAACACAAGAGTCGCTTATTGGGCTGGGTGAAAGGCTCAGTCCGCAAAGAAGGGCTCACCATCTGCAGGTGATCTGCCAGAGTCACTGAAGTCAAAGTGGCCTCTGGGAGGGGAGGTGGCGGTTTACAAAGAGGAAGAGCGTCCCAAGAACTAGAATCCTCAACTTGAGAGGAATGGAGTGACAGAGAAATCAGGAGCAGAGAGCTCATGTGTTCCTGCCACCTGGACAGCCTTGGAAGTACAGCCAGATAGATAGTGTTGGGACATCTATCTGGAAGGCAAATCCTAGAGTGTCTACACGGTGGGCAGCTGGTCCAACCCACCTTCCCCAGCAGCTGCTCCTCAGCCCTGCTACCCAAGCCTTTGTTCTTCGTGGCTGCAGTGGTTTCAGGGAACAGTTGCCTCTTGGCCTGACTGGCCAGTGTGGAGCTGACAGAATCACAGAACAGGGCATGCCATCACTTCTGGTGAAGTGGCAGCCAAACTTCACACCCAGGTGGAGGGATGTGAGGTCATTAGTCTGAGGCTGTCCTCAGGCTTCTAGAGGTTGATATTCTTGACCACCCAAAGTAGCCCCTCAACCCCCTTCACCTGCATGGAAAGCTTTCTCTTACACTTGTGTGGCACTATTTTTTGGAAGACGTGAACAAAGATCTATTCATCCCACATAAAGAACCAACAATAGACAAAAGTAAAAATAGCACCAAAGTCCAATCTGGTGAGCCAATGAGTTTATTGGGGTTCCTTACAGAGTATGGGTGGGGGATCACTTACGGGAGCAGAAATGGCTCAAAGACAGCTACATCAGCAAAATCCCACCCAGCTTGGGTGACGACTCACAAAACCAGGAAACTTAGAGCACACTGCACAGCTTTCAGGCAGCTCAACAGATCTGAGAGTCTTTTGTAGGTATTTCTGCTGGTCTCTGCTTCTTCCAAGCAGCTCAGTTGGTCTGAGTGTATTGCTCAGCAGTCCTTACTGCTTATGGGACCTGGCTCATCTGACCAGTTTCAGGACTTCCTGAAGCTTCCGAGTTGCTTACTTCCTGTGTCTTAAGGAGCCTCCCTTTACAACTTTCTGAGTTTGCTTTGTTTTTTGAGACAAGGTCTCTCTATGCTGCCCTGAATCTCAGTGAATAAGCTGCTGGTTTTGATAACAAGCTGTTTTATTTGGTTTGGTCTTCCAGGATCAAATACTTTTTGGAGAGCTAATGCCTCAGCTGCCATTGCTTGTTTTGGCTCTCACTTCACATGGACAGAATACCTTAGTTTGAATTCACAGGTGAGGGAGGGAACTCTTTTCTAGAGTTCCAAGTTTCACCCCAGTTGTCATTTCTATTCACTGTCCTTTGCTTACCACCTTTCAGATGGATCATAGAAGTAGTCACTCACTTCATTTTCCACTAAGTGGAGTTTTTTATTTTTTTATTTTTATTGATGCTTTGTGTATTTCATACATCATTTTCCAATTCAGTTCAGGCATATTTCCCTTTCCCTTCCCCCCCAACCCACCTCACCCCATCCCAGATCATGCATTCTGCCATAACTGTCCTGCATCTTTCTCTCAGTTTTTTTTTTTCATTTTTTAGCAATAAGTGATAATTTATGAGTACAAGCATCCTTCA
>VZQC01009854.1:1463239-1482574 GCA_009823505.1 Rhizomys pruinosus | reverse complement strand
CCAGCGCCCGGGGTCCCGCCCTTCAAGGCCCAGCTCCCAAGCTACTCGCCAGGTGGCTTCTGGTTATCCTCCCCAAAGGCGCAGCTGCCCTGGCCGCCGGACTCTCCGACCCTCTGGCCCAGCGCACAGGTCCCGCCCTCAAGGCCCAGCAACCCAATAGCTACTCGCCCAGGTGGCTTCTGGGTATCCTCCCAAAAGGCGCAGCCGCCTGGCCTGCCTCGACTCCGGACCCCTGGCCCAGCGCCCGGGCCCGCCCTCAAGCCCAGCCTAAGCTACTTGCCAGGTGGCTTCTGGGTATCCTGTCCAAAGGCGCAGCCGCCAACCTGCCCACCGGACTCTCCGGACCCCGCCCAGCGCCGGTCCCGCCCTCAAGGCCCCAGCAACCCAAGCTACTCGCCCAGTGGCTTCTGGGTACTCCTGCCAAAGGGCGCAGCCGCCCTGGCCGCCGGACTCTCCGGACCCTCTGGCCCAGCGCCCGGGTCCCGGCCCTCAAGGCCCCAGCAACCCAAGCTACTCGCCCAGGTTGGTTCTGGGTTCCCTGCCATAAGGCGCAGCCGCCCTGGCGCCGGACTCTCCGACCTCTGGCCCAGCGCCCGGTCGGCGCGCCCCGTACTTCCTCCAGCAACCAGCTACCGGCCGGGGCTCGGTATCCTGCCCAAGGCGCAGCCGCCCTGCCGCCGGACTCTCCGACCCTTCTGGCCCAGCGCCGGGTCCCGCCCTCAAGGCCCAGGCAACCCAACTACTCGCCCAGGTGGCTTCTGGGTATCCTGCCCAAAGGCGCAGCCCCGCCCTGGCCGCCGGACTCTCCGGCGCCTCTGGCCCAGCGCGTGGGTCCCGCCCTCAAGGCCCAGCTCCCAAGCTACTCGCCCAGGTGTGTTCTGGGTATCCTGCCCAAAGGCGCACCGCCCTGCCGGCCGGGACTCTTCCGGTCTCTCTGGCCCAGCGCCTGGGTTCCGCCCTCAAGGCCCAGCAACCCAAGCTACCGCCCAGGTGGCTTCTGGGTATCCGCCCAAAGGCGCAGCCGCCCTGGCCGCCGGACTCTCCGGACCTCTGGCCCAGCGCTCCGGGGTCCCGCCCTCAAGGCCCCAGCTCCCAAGCTACTCGCCCAGGTGGCTTCTGGGTATCCTGCCCAAAGGCGCAGCCACCCTGGCCGCCGGACTCTCCGGACCCTCTTACATAGACTTTTTATGGTAGATACATATGTTGTATAAAATTAGTGAAGTTTATTAACGGATATTTAGACGTCTCTAAATCTCTGATAATGGAATTACATTGCACTGGACTTTATTTGCAATGTAACAAGGAATCATTATTCAAAAATAGAGCCACAATGCAAATCAAATGCACTACATTTGAGCAGCAGACCACCTGAGGGACAAGCTATTCAAGGGCCTTTGTCATTGTTTGGGATTTGGGGGGGGGGGCTAGAGGAGGATGGACTATTTACTAAGGTACATAATTTGTGTTATTTTGTGCTTTGCTTGACAGAATGCCTTTAATTATATAAGCTTTTTTCCTACTGCAACTGTCCCTCCCCATGATGCATCTGCTTTCAACCATATATATGCCCAGTTATGGGGAGCCATAAAATAGTCTTTGTCCCTAACTAGATGGAAATTTCTCAAAGACAATATGCTATTATATACTTTCACATCACCAGCACAAATAGAGACAAACCACAGACAAGCATATGTGAATAACATCTCTTCTTAATACAAATAATGCCTACTAAGCATAATAACATAAAATAAGTTTAATTTTGAAAAGTAAAACATTATCAGTTATAGACACCATCAGCATTCATGAGATAAAACATAGAATCAAATTACTGATAGATTCTATCCTATTACTCAGGAGAATAAAGCAGATTTTTTTCTTTTTTATGTTCATTTTTATTGAGTGCATTTCATACAACATTTTTAATCAAATTTAGACTCATTCCCCCTCCATGCCCACCCTTCCTGCCCCCCCCACCAGAGCTCATGGATTCTGCCATGCATGTTAAGTCCTATCTTGCATCTTTTTCTCAGTCTTTTTTAACCTTTTCAATGCAGAAGTTTACTGTTTTGGTCAGTTCTTTGAACAGGTGTTTCTCTCTCTTCTTTTGTTCCCTTTAATTTTATATTACTCCAAAATATAATAAAGCAGAAGTTTTTAATTATCAGAAAAATTACAAAATGCTCATTTCAAGTCTAGCTGATTTATGTCAATGTTAACATGTGTGAGGATTGTGATTTATAACAGTGTTACTATATTCTTTACATAGACATCTAGATTTTAAGGATAACCAGAAGACTATAAGGTAAAGAGTACAACAATATCAAGTTTTAATCATACAGAAGAGCACCAATACTCTATGATCAAGATGTAAATATTCTAATATAGTCATTTTTCTAATATGGTACTCTGAGTCAGTCTTAGAAGAGATTACATTCTTACCCTATATAATATTGGTAAATATGAAAAAATGATAATGTTTTATAAGTTTGTTGCTTTTAATGTTGCAAATTTGAAAAATATGCATATAAACAAAAATAAACGTTTCAGGAAGAAGGTAAGAGTAGGTTAAGCAAGATGTGTAAACTGGATATCTGAGGTTCCTGTTGGCTTGTGGCAGAAACACTAACCCACTTGCCTTAACGATTTCAGCTTCTGCCACGTAGTCTGCTCGTGTCATTCCTTTATGTCATAACTTCTCTGTCCATACCTTTAGTTTTTCATCATACTACTTACTGTTTTCCCCTGATCTTAAAGAGCTGAGTCCTCTAAGCTTTAATGGACTTCATTTTTACTCCCCTGCACTCACTCCTGAGCATGGCAGTGCCACAGAGACTGGCAACATTTGAAACTGCTCTAACTCACTGAAAGCAGCTCTGTAACTATCTTCTCTAGGCACATTTTCCTTTCCTTGAACATATTACATGCCTCAGCCCCCCTGACTTTGCTTTGCTTTAACTGCTTCCTCAATATCTAATAGTTTGTCAGACTTAAAGGAAATCTAGCTTCCTTTTGCCACTGACACAAATAATAGTACCTAGATTTTAAATGTAAAGGTAGGTATTTTTTTTTCTTTCATGATCATAGTAGAACTCTTTGCTTAAGAACCATGAATAGCAAATAAATATTTGTTCAACATCTTTTGTCACTAGGGAAGTGCAAATTAAGCCCATACTGGCATATCACTACACATTTATTAGAATGGCCTTAAAAAGGACAACACCAAGGGTAGACAAGGATACAAAATTACTAGAATATTCATAGCTTATGTATCGGTGTCATATATCATCTCCAGAAAACAGATCAACCGTTTCTTATATGGTTATCATATGACTCAGAAATCTCGCTTTTAGATAAGTTACTCAAAGGTGTGGATTTTTGTATATACACAAAAATGTATACACAAATAGTAAAAACATCTTTATTCTTAAACATGAAAATAGAAACAACTCAAAAAACCTCACCTAGGGAATGAGTAAATACACTGTGACAAATCTATACAATGAAATACTATCCAGAAATAAAATTAATATACTACTGATATATGCAGAAATGGATGAATTTTCAAATTCACTTTGCTGACTAAAAGAACCTAGACCTGTAAGGCTTCATATAATAACATTTATATGATACCTGCAAAAAGCAAAATTCAGATCACTTGTTGCTAGAGCTGAATGGGATAGTGATTACAAACCAACGGAAACAGGAAATATTTTGTGGTAAAGAACTATTCTGAAACCTGATTATGTTAGTAGATACACAGCTATACGCATTTCTTAAAGCTCATAGCAGAGTGGAAAATTAACAAAAGTAAATTTCATCATGTAAAAAAATTATAATAAAATAAAAAATATGAAGTACAGATGAAGATGCAACACATAGAAAAATTTATATAATCTTGTGGGAACGTAAGTTGGTTATTTACTTTAAAAACAATTTGGAAATATTGTGGAGAATTGAATGTGTATATATCTGATAGTTTGGCAATGTCACCCTATATAGAATATAGTTCATCTGCACCATAAAGAAAATATATACAGCAATGTTTAAAACAACATAGTTTCTAGAAGCAAAAATTTGAAAATCCAAATTACCACTGCCAGGCAAATAGCCACAAATACTGGGAAGCATTGAGGGCTAGCATTCATTTCAAAGGGAGTGGAAGTTGATGTTTATAGTAGTTTCTCTTCTGTGTTTTTTTTTTTCTTTTAAATGCACTCTCATTGTATAGCCCAAGCTGGAGTGAAACACACAGTATTACAGTCTTTAGTTCCCGTGTATTAGAACTGCATATTGCAACACCAATCTCAGCCATTGGTCAGCTCTTAAGTTGATGGCCCAGTCATCAATTCTGTGAGCCCAAATATTCTCTAGCAAATTTCCTTTTTCCTTGGCATGCCCTGACCTCGTTTATATTTCATACAACCAAGAATGCTGAAAGATTCAAAACACAATCCCAACTTAGCATCTACCTTCAACATTTGTAGACCAATCACCTTCCAAATCATTAACACTCAAACTTGGCATCACTTTAACAACTTCATCTGACTTACCACCCTATCATTTATCTCTCTTTAACATGTCAAACACCTGTCTGAAATAAATGCAGATCTCCGTGAAAATCACATCACCAGACAAATCTGCCTAAATCTTGTTCATTTTTTGAAAACTAGTTCAAAGTCATTTCTTGCCTTTGCTCCAACTTCTATGCCCTGACAGATATAACCATGCCTCATTCTGAACTTTGATAGGACAATTTCCTTGTTTTCTTCCCATATTAATGCATTTCACTCATGTTTCTCATTTAAACACTCTGCATCAGTAAGGTTTCTTAGAACTAAAAATACAGAAATAAACCAAATAGAAATCAACCATTGTCCAGTGTGGAGACAGACAGTGAACAAATGGATAATTATACTGCATAGAAGGTTAAATAGGGGCTGGAGAGATAGCATAGCAGTTAAGAGCACCAACTGCTCTTGCAGAGGACCTGAGTTCGATCCCCATCACCCACATGGCAGCTGAGAACCGTCTGTAACTCCAATTCCAGGAGAACTCCAGTTCCAGGGGAATCCGAGACCCTCTTCTGACCTCCGCGGCATTGCACCACACGGGTGCACAAACCTACATGCAGACAGTACATTCATACACATGCAAAAATAAAATAAAATAAGGTTAAATAGTGGTGGGTACAAATGCTGAAAAAGCAAACGTCATGAAGTGTGTGCCACTTCAGATAAGAAAAGCACAAAAGGCATATGGAAAAGATGACATTTAAGAAGCAATCAGAGCTGAGCCTTGATTCCACCCTATAGGTATGTATAATACAACTGCCTTCTGGAGACTCATGGGTCAAAAAACAAAATCCCCCCAAAAATGGGGGGATACAGATAGAAATGAAACCTTTCTGTCAAAAACCTTGCAATTCAAATCTTAAAACTAACTACGGGAAAAGATTTGTATGTTCCAACAGGTCAAAATATCACCAACTTAACGGCTGAGAAAGAAAAGATACAGCTTTGCATTGAGTAGGATGTACCAGAAAGTGCCAACAGAAAGGTTGGCCCGTGCGAACATTGAAAGGAAGAAAAGCCTCAGATTGCTACAAACATCAAACCCCTCTGTGGATCCTACTTGTAACAACTATGTATGAGTCCTAACAAAACTTACCTTCTAGGAGCCGCAAAGGTTTTAATACGAGAGTCTTTCTTACCCCCCCCCATAGAACAAGGAGAAATATGATGATGATGTCGTTCTCCAACTGTAAATTGGAGACAACTATTATAAAGGTAATCTTTTATAAAACCAGTAAAACTGCCTATTTGAATTGACTAATAGACATAGGAACTGTGAAAAGGATTATTCTCTATTCAGAACCAAAGATAATATTAAAGTCTCCTTAAACTATGCACTTAAGCAAAATATATTAATACAGGAGCTCTGGCATCAGCAATGGATTATTCTACCAAGGAGATGTTGGCCAGGGGATCCAAGCCCCCACAAAAGGTAAAGGCTCCTTGCCTCTAAACTGGGATACCTGCAAGAAGAGAGGCGATAAGGCCCTGCTGTCGAAGACCTGACGTTAACATGGGAAAGATGTATTGAGACCACACATGCAAGTGTACAGATGGCCTCTGGAATACCAGAGAGTGTTACCAAAGGCCACTAAACCAATAAAGCAAATACGGGTCTCCTTGAGTCAAGCAAGACTCCACCGTCAGCACCAGCTACACCTCACCTGCCTGGAAATACTGTGCAGCAGAGGCAGCCATATGCCTGTATATCCCAAATCTAATTGGCTATTGGCTCTCTCCTTGGAGGAATAACCCATGGCTGATGCCACAAGCTTACATCCTCTACAGGTTAGGAGATGTTATAAGCCACAGTAAGACCCTGTCATATTTAACAGGAAAAAATGTAATTCATGGATTAACATATCATCCAAACATATGTGTCTATACCAAAGTAACCTACCATAACTATTAGTGCTGTTTAAATACCTATATATCTAATTGCTTGTGCTTCATTAGTAGGATCGAAAGGTTATTCCTGGACAAACTGTCAGCCCATGAAAGGAAACAGCCAGAATTGACCAGAGTCCAAGACAACAGCTCCAGAGAGAGTGGACTGTTTTGCTTCTCATCCACCTGTGCCCCTTTTCTAAGCCTAGGGAACAATCTGCGGAAGAGGGGGCGTGGTAGAATGTAAGGGCTGCGATTGGGGTGAATGGTGAAACTACAGCAATGTAGTCTGGACACTCATTTGATCAACTTGATTGAACAAACAACCTGTCACCCCCCACTGGATGGTGGGGCTGTAGGTGTTTGGGCACAACAGCCTGCAGATAGGTTTTGCATGAAGGATGCTTGTACTCATGGATTATCACTTATAGCTAAAAATGAAAAAAAAAAACTGAGAGAAAGATGCAGGACAGTTATGGCAGAATTCATGATCTGGGATGGGGTGGGGTGGGATGGGGGGAAGGGAAGGGGAAATATGCCTGAACTGAATTGGAAAATGATGTATGAAACACACAAAGCATCAATAAAAAAAATAATAATAAAAAGAAGCAATCAGAACCAAGTGAGGGAACAGACCAAGTGGTTATCTTAGGAAAGATCATTTAAGACCAAGGAAACAGTAGATACAAATTCCTGGAATTTGAAACATGTTGCATTTGTTGTAGAAGAATGGAGAGTCAAAGTGAGAAAATGTGAGAGTAGTCAGAAAAGTATGAGCGGTAATGAGGGCTCAGGTGCTGAAGAGTCCTAATGATACTGGTAAGGTTTCTGTTTTTTCTGAATTAGTTTGGAAGTCATTGAGATTTTTTCCCAGAAATGTGTTCTAACTTAGCTTTACTGAATAATTCTGTACCATAACAGACTGTGAGGCATAAAAGAAGGGAGACAAAAGAATTAAGATGTTGGTGGAAGTTGTATAGATTTTAAATCTTCTTGAGCACCTTTCAAAATAGAAAAAGCAATTAAGGTAGCATGGGAAAAAAAGGGAAAACAATAAATTAAAGACAACATAATCGACAAATAAGTTTAGAAATGAGACTTCATTAAGAAGAATACAGGATGGAAGCAAGGGAATATGGGAAATAGAGGCTCAGAAGAAAATCGGGGAAGACAAAGTGATTTCAAATGGTTTTAAGACCATGGGAATCCAGACATTGCCAACAAATAATTACCACGCAAAATAGGAGGATTCTGTGCCTCTCATTTGAATTTAATGCATGGGGATTTGAGGCGCTGGATAGCCTGGGCCAATAGCAAAAGGGAAAGCATGAGAAAAGAAGAAGAGGAGAGGGATGAGGCAAGGGAGAGGGAAATGTGGTGAGAGTGAGTGGAAACCAACAGGGGCACTTCTCAGGAAGAGCTGAATAGAGAGGTCTATAAAGAGACCATGTTTTTTCAATAGTTCTAAAATAACAATAGGAGAAGGAGCCAAAGAACTTTAAACCTTGGGAAGCCGCCACCGTCCAATCTAAGGAACATTCTTCTGAAGGTAGTACATATCTCTCCCCTGAATCTGAATTGCTAAAAAGGAGCTCTTTCCATTTGACGAGAATAATATTTGACTTAGTTTTTTCTCACTTTGATGGAGATAAATGTGGTGAGACAGCATGTAACCACTATGTGTTCTACAACATGAACATGACACAACTATCAAAACTGGAGAGAAATAGGGAAAATATAAGCAAAGCCAAATAAGCTCTTATTTCCCGTATATGGGCCAAAGGAAATAATTTTACAATCGACATTTTGAAAAAAGATAAGAAGCAAAAACAATACAACCAATCTCATTAGCTAACTTGAAGTTGACATGAAAGAAAACAAGTAAATACCCCAAACCCCTGTGCCTCTGGGATATAGAGGTGAGGGAACCATTTTCATTAGCACACCAGAACCTCTAAAAGTAATGTAAGAACAAGGTCAGAACGGCAAGCCACAACAGAGATCAGAAAGTCAAATTCAAAACCTTGTGAACAACTTGGAAAAAGTGTCCTTGATCTGGCAAGGAACTCGCTCAATATAAGGAGAAGCCATATGTGTACTATTTGAGGGAACACAAGCCAGTGTTTGTTATGAGAGCATATGGAAGTGTGACAGGACCAGCCCCTCCATATGCTTCTACAAAATTTAATCTAAATGTCTTATAGAGGAGACAAAAGATCTGTTACATAGAAGACAATGTCTATTTCTGAGTACAAGATCTGTGAACAGCTGCAGCAAAAGGTAGTAAAAATCATGGGCTTCAAATGAAACAAACTGATTTCTAGTTTAACCATACTTGTGTTAGCTTGTGTAAATTCCTTGTATTACCATCAATTTACCTCTCTCAATAGATAGATAGATAGATAGATAGATAGATAGATAGATAGATAGATAGACAGATAGATAGATAGATAGATAGATAGATAGATCACCATACTTTATAAGTACTGGTATCAGATACAGCCAAGTCCTCCCATTTCCCATATCCATTTTTGAAGGTTCCTTTTTCATTTCTTTATTTTTCAAGAATTTCATATGAGTATTTGTATTTGCATCATTTCCATCCATCCAAGTCCCCCATCCAACTCTTTCTATGCCCCCCCTCCTCCCTCACAATTCCTTGTCCTCCACTTTATTATTATGGTATATGCATACATACATTTATAAATATATACACATAATTCACTGAGTCCATTTAGTGGAGTTCATTTGTGTATGTGTTTAGGGATGACCACTTGGGATTAGATAGCCTCTCAGGGATCTAGTACCTGGAGAAAACTGACTTCTTCCCTTAGTTCCCACTGATTGCCTGTAGCTCTTCCTCTAGTGGTGGGACCCTTTGAAAATTTCAGGCCCTAGAATTAACTTACCACTTATTTTCAGACATTGTAATTACTGTATACAGGTGGAAGGTATGTATTTATATCTTAGAGTAATATAAAATTAAAGAGAAAAATTGTGAATTCCTAAACATATTTCAAATAAACATACAGTTTGTTTCCAAAGGACATAATTCTGGTACATATGTGACCTTCATATAGGCATATTTTGGAACAATACAAATGGGAGGGAACAACAACATAAGAACTGGGTCAAAGAACTGATTGATACTGTTAAATTCTTCCCCAAGCAATAAACCTCTGCAGAGAAAAACTTTTAAAAGACTGAAAGAAAGATGCAGAACATGTATGGCAGAATGCATGAACTGGGATGGGGTGGGGGTCAGGGAAAAGGGAGTATATCTAAATTGAACTGAAAAATGATGTATGAAACACACAAAATATCAATAAATGTATAAAAAAGAACAAAAAATTCCACATTAGCATGTCAATTGGCTTTGTTATTATTCAGGTCTGGTTAGGCTACCATACTGTGATGATTTTATCAGGTCTAGAATGCATTATCTAGCAGCAAGCATCTTATTTCTCTGGCTTTTACAATATTATTCTTGCATGATGTTTTTTGGACCTTACCTATAGAAGTTCCATTGTAGGTGTATCAGGGATGAGCATCTCATACCCACTTATTCTCTGAGTTTTGACAAGTTGTGGAATGATGTAAGAATCCTCCTCATCTGCTGCAAGAGGAATCTTCTTTGATGAGTGGCAAGAGCTGTACTTGCCTGGAATATAAGGCTACATATTTAGACTATAGTAAGAAATTATGTTGTTCTAGGAAAGTCACAGTAATAGGTTATTCTTTAGGGTCTATGACTTCAATCACGCATACTTGGCTATGATTACATTATCACGTATAAATTTTCTTCTACTGAGAAGGCCTTAAGTCCAATTAGACAACTGTTTGTTAACCCCATAGAGATGATTTGATGGGCTCGTCATTATTGAGGTTACAGCTGGGCAGGACCATTAATTCATTTTCTCCCTCAACAGGGTATGCTCCCTGATACTATGAGAACTAGACTTCAGAGAGGAGGTTTCCAGGTCAGTTCCAGTTCAATTGTTCCAAGTCCTGTGTCCAAAGTATGTTGTCTTTAACAATAGGATCTTACCTTCCATTTCTGAGCGACAATTAAACACTGTGGCAATCATATACATTATTTTAGGAATCCCTTGGACTACCTGACCAAAAACGTGAAGGGAGGTTTCATTTGCCTGGCATGAAAAAAGCCGTACCTGTTTCTTAAAGACATAGACCTTTACAGGTAGGATTGTATCCTGATACTTTGGACAACTGGTTCTTGATATGTCCTCAATGCTTAAAATCGTTAGCTCTTACTCTCAAGAGACTTACTGTTAGAAAAACTCAGCTTCATGTGTTAAAATTACTTTCTTTTTTTTTAATACTTTTTTTATTTTACTTATTTTTGTATGTGTATGAATGTACTGTCTGCATGTAGGTTTGTGCATCCATGTCGTGCGATGCCGCGGAGGTCAGAAGAGGGTGTCAGATTCCCCTGGAACTGAACTTCTCCTGGAATTGGAGTTTCAGACGGTTCTCGGCCGCCATGTGGGTGCTGGGGATCGAACCCGGGTCCTCTGTAAGAGCGGTCGGCGCTCTTAACCGCTAGGCCATCTCTCCAGCCCCAAAATTACTTTCTATTTAAGATAAATGATAACTCTGTTTTTTTTTTTTTTTTACTGGAGGCATCACCACTTTATTAGTATAAACATAAGTATTTAGAAGGAAGTTTGACAACAAGACTGTTCATCAAAATAATAGCAATAAGTTTCCCTTCTAGGGCCTATGACCTCCCAAGCCAAGAGTTTCTTTTTTTATTATTTTTGGTTATGCTTTTGTAATTTCATCGAACAGTTCTTAATCAAGTTTAGGCTTCCTGCACAATCTATGTCCCTCCAACCCCCACCAGACCTCATGTATTCTGACATCCATACTAAGTCGTATCCAGTCAAGCATTTGTATCTAGATGTCCTTAAGTGAAAATTCATCCACCGGAATCTAGTCAGCTCATCTAGAGTCTGTAAGTAAGCCATACTCTTACTCAGTAGTTAGCTAGTAAGTAGTCAGCCCTAGACTGAAAAATATTAGAGACTGATAATGCTGTTTTTAACAGTTTTTGATAGCTCCAGATACTGAGTGTTTTGGTATAGATTATTTAAAAGTTGCTATGTCCTGTTTTAATTGAAGACATCTTGTTTTGCTTTTACTGTTTCATCCTGGTTTTGTTGTGAAGCAGAATCTGAGTTTATTAAGAATAGATTTTAACATAGATTTAAGCACAAGGGTTATTAGAAAAGACAAGCATTCAGGGAAAGAATAAGACACACACCCAAGCATAGGTGTGGCCTCCTCGAGAGAGAGTCACAGAGATTAATATATTTTACAAACAACATTTTAATGAAATTTGCTCTGGAAATAATAGTAACATGAATACCCAAATAAGTACCAGTTATAATTCAGGATTACCAGCTGTATTATTACTTTGTCCAAAGTGAGTAGGACTTTGGAAATTTTAACAGAAAATAAACTAAGAATTTCAGGAGCTGAAAAGATTGCTCAATGGTTAAGAATACCAGCTGCTCTTGCAGAAGACCTGGGTTTGATTACCAGCACCCACATGGAAGCTAACACCCATCCATAATTCCAGTTCCAGAAAAATCTGATGCCTTCTTCTGACTCCACAGGCATTGTGTACTTACATCCAGGCAATAAATATACTCATACACATAAAATAAAAATGATAAAATATTTTAAAGTATAAATTTAATGTTAAATACTTAGATTCTACAAGGAAAACATGTTAATAAAGATGCAGAGCATTTCCAAATAATGAATTCGGATAGAATGAAACGCAGGATATACCTCCTGACCTTCTGGAGTGGAGAGGCCCAGGGGACTGCCCACACAACCTGTACTCAGGGCTTCTGGTCTCCAGCACTCTCTCTACCTTGGCCAATTCCCACTGCCCAGTATTTGCCATGCCTTGGACTAGCCTTGAATTCACAGACTTACTCTTTTCCAGTCCTTCTAAAGCAGTCACCATGTAGACTCTGGTCTCTTGCTCTCCTATATTTGACTACCAGGACAAAGTTCTCACTTCCTTATGTCTGTGCTGGGATTTTTCTTGTTTGAGTTTGCATGGGACTTGTGCATGCTGCCAACACTGGTGTCAGTTCCCATGACTAACTGACCAGCTGTCTGGAAAATGATGTTTCCTTGTGGTCATCCACCACCTCTGCCTCTTACAGTCTTTCCGACCCCTTTTTTGCAATGATCGCTTTGCTTTGGTAGACAGAAGTATGACAGAAACCCACAACTGGCCAAAGTTCAGAGAACAAGAAGCTGCAGAGTGCTTATCCCTGATTAGGATACCTACATCATATTGATCTTTTTTGGTCTTTTTGAGACAGGGTCTCCCTGTAGCCCCAGCTGTCCTGGAACTCACTCTATAGACCAGCCTGGCCTTGAACTCACAAAGATCCGCCTGCCTCTGCCTCCCAAGTGCTAGGATTAAAGGCATGTGCCACCACAGCCGGCCCATCATATTGATTTTTAAACCATGTGGGAAAACTCTTTGGATTAAAACGGTCCCTCATTAGTATAAGACATGAGTATTCTATCTTTTTAGAACAGGTTGCTCTCTAGACATATGGAATTGAATCTAATTAAAGGCATTTCTGTCCTTTAATTTTAGCAAAGGCAGGGCTGTCATTCTGTCACATTAATTTTATTTTATCACTTTAATGTTTAATGATTGGGTTCAAGAATCTAGGATGTTAGACCATGCAGGAGAACAGTAAAGAACATGTTGAGAACAGAATCATCATTTAACTTGTTGATTTCCTGCACTCAGCTTTGTGTGACATTTCCATAGCTGTAGGAATACAACAGTGTAGTTTTCCACAGTATGGTCCAGTTTCTGGAGATTGAAAAATCACACTCAGTAGAAAAGTACACAAAACAGGTTGATTAAGAGAAATCAGAGGCAGTGTGCCCTTTAGCTGGCTACAAAGTAAAAAAGGAGAAGAAGGAATACAAGGAAAACTTCCCACTCACAATAGCATCAAAAACAATAAAATACCTAGGAACACACCTAACCAAAGACACCTAAGATCTCTTCAACAAAAATTTTAAACCCCTGAAGAAAGAACTTGAAGAAGACATCAGAAGGTGGAAAGACCTCCCATGCTCATGGATTGGAAAAATTAATAGAGTAAAAATGTCCATTCTACCCAAAATAATACACAGATTCAATGTATTCCCAATTAAAATCTCCAAGAGTTTCTTCACAGGCTTGGAAAAAATCCTTAAATTCATATGGAAAAACAAAAGACCCCAAATAGCCAAAGCAGCCCTGAGCGAAAAGAACAATACAAGGGGGATAGCTATACCAGACCTCAAACTATACTATAGGACTATAGTCATAAAAACAGCTTGGTGCTGGCACAAAACAGGGCTGTAGACCAATGGAACAAAACTGAAGATCCAAACTTGAGCACATACAATTTCAGCCACCTCATATTTGACAAGGGGGCCAAGAAGTCACGATGGAGGAAAGACAGCATCTTCAGCAAATGGTGTTGGCAAAACTGGATCACCACTTGTAGAAGAATAAAGTTAAACCCCTACCTCTTGCCCTGAACAAAAATTAACTCCAAATGGATCATAGACCTCAACATGAAACCAAAAATTCTGAAGGTGATAGAGGAAAAAGTTGGCAGCAACCTAAAAGACATAGGCATAGGAAAAGATTTTCTAAATCAGACAGCAGCTGCGCAGGAAATAAGGTTGACAATTGACAAATGGGACCTCATTAAACTCAAAAGCTTCTGTACGTCAAGGCGGCAGAGACAGGCGGATCTTTGTGAGGTCAAGGCCAGCCTGGTCTACAGAGCGAGTTCCAGGACAGTTGGACTATAGGGAGACCCTGTCTCAAAAAGACCAAAAAAAAAAAAAAAAAAAAAAACAAGAAACAATCAATGAAGTGAAGAGAAAAACCCCACAGAGTGAGAGAACGGAAACCTCACCATGATATGCCTTTACAAAGCATCTTCTCTAAGCATTGATTTCTAGAGTATACAATAAACTACTCAAAAAACAAATAAGAAAGAAAACAAATGACTCATTCAAAAGATCGAGCAAAGAACTGAACAGAGACTTCACAAGTGGGGAATTAGAGATGTCTGAGAAACATCTTAAAAAGTGTTCAACATCACTAATAATTAAGGAAATGCAAATTAAAACCACTTTAAGATATCATCTCACTTTGATAAGACTGGGTAGGATCAAGAAAACAAATGATACCAAATGCTGGAGAGGTTGTGGGGAAAGGGGAACACTCATCCACTGCTGGTGGGAATGTAAACTCATACAACCTCTATGGAAAGCAGTGTGGAGAATCCTCAAGAGACTCAAAATGAGCTTGCCACCTAACCCAGCCATGCGACTCTTGGTTATATACCCACAAGACTCATCCTACTACAGAGATGCATGCACGGCCATGTTTATTGCAGCTCTCTTCACAATAGCGAAGAGCTGGAACCAACCCAAGTGCCCCTCAACTGACAAGTGGATAGAGAAAATGTGGTACATCTACACAATGGAGTTCTATGCAGGGGTAAAGAAAGATGCCATCATGAATTTTGCAGGTAAATGGATGGAACTTGAAGATATTATATTGAGTGAAGTATCACAGATCCAGAAAAACAGACAATGAATGGCATCCCTCATCTGTGGATGCTAGCACCAAGTACCTAGTTGTAAGGCAAACGAAGCAACATTAATGTTATGTTCCTTGTGATCTGAAAACAACTGTGCTCTTTTATTGTGAATCCCATAACAGGTTCTAGAATTAAGCTACCATTTATTTTCAGATGTAGGCAGTTTTGTTATATGGGTAGAGGGTATGTATGCACAAAATCAAAAGAATGAGGGAAAAAACTAGTTTGTCATGACATTGTGTCTAACCACAGTATTTAACTTCTTAGTATTTCATATACAAGGTTGCTTGTGCTTTTGTCCAAGCCTTTTCTAAAATATTATACGGTAGTTAAATGTATCAGGCTGGTGTAACTTAGCCTTTCTGGATGCTTAACAACCTTACTTAAGGCCCAGACCATTTTGGCTGAGGGACTTAAAGAATAACTTTGTTCCTTGCCTTCAGAGGTCAACTAAGTCCCAGGGGACTATGCATGGGGGCATCTCTTGAAATGTCCTGTAAATGTGAGTTACCAGTGTTCCTGTGCAGGGAGGTCTTGGAGATCCACTAATGGGACTTCAGCCAGTGCCCAGTCTATAAAGAGAAAAGTCTGTTCATGCTTCAAAAAGAGAAGCCTGGTTAGGCAGGATCTGACTTTGTCTTTGAGTGGATGGAACTGGTAAATGAAAAGCCAAAAGGAGCCAGGTGCTCCCTCCCCCCCAAAAAAAACACCTGAGGACCAGATCCTCAACTGACCTTGAGAAAACAAAAACCTTGGTTAATCTGGGCAATCAGCATGGCCTTAAGCATCTGAAAGGAAAGTATAATCAGAAATAAATAATTAGTAAAGCCTGAGAAATTGTACCTCAGGTATAAAACTTGAGATCTTAGTAAAAAGACAAAAAGTAAAAAAAAAAAATTAATGAAAAAGAGTACAGTTGTTTTGTCTGTCTAACTGGCAAGTGTAGCTACCCTGTGGCTGCCACTGCTTTCTCCATCCCTCAAAGACATGAGACACAGCTTTTCAACCTTGCAATATGAACTGAAAACTCAAGTCTCTCCAAGAATCCTCCAAACCTTCAATGCCAGATGGGGGCTGCTGAGATATCCAGCTTGTGGACTGAGCTAGTACTGGGGTTTCAGTCTCTTGAGGGTATAGACTGCCATTGTTGGACTACCCAGGCTGTATCACAGAGACCAGTACAGGAGGATCAAGAGAGGACATGGTGTTTACTGGACCTCATTTTGTGACCATGGAGAGGAAAAATCCCAGTGTGGAGCACAAAGGCAGGACTGATGATTGTTTGGGCTTGCCAAGGAGGAGCCTTCAAACATGACATCTTTTAGCCTAATAGAAAAAAAACAAAGAAATCATAAGCTGAAAATGCTAAAAGATATATGTGGCATGTATATACGCATATTTTTGAGTGATGCATGTTGGAAGGAACAACAGCAACAGCAACAACAACAAGACTGAGTCAAATAACTGACTGAAACTGTGAACTTCTGCTCAAAACAGTAAACTTCTGTATCAAAAATTCTAAAAGACACTGAGAAAAAAGTGAAAAACATGGTTTGGCAGAATGCATGAGCTCTGGTCGGGCGGGGAGGCAAGGGAGGGGGAGTGGGTCTAGACTTGATTGGAAATTTTGTATGAAATACACAAAGCTTCAGTAAAAATTGGCTTTGAAAAAAAAAAGAGGAGAATCACAAAGCGTCCAGATAACAACTAACCACTACATGTAGCTTGGAAGAAGTAACCATTTGCAAATAAAGACATTATTCTTACAGGGGCTGAATAGCATTCCCCAAACAAGCCAAATATCAAAGACTCCACATCTTGTCACTCCTTTGCTTTGCAAGAGTTCCCAGACTTTAGTAACCACCAGACTCTGTAGAGTGACTTACATCAAGGTTTCCAAATTAAGACTAAAATGTTAGTACCTATGAATAGGTAAGGTGATCAGTAGAAAAGAAAGTAAATTTTCACCATTTTACTAAGACTCTGTGACCTTTAAAGGGCCTAAAAGAGGCTTCAAGTATTTGAGATAATCATCTGTAACAGTGCCTTCAACTGGAACAGGTGAATGAATATAACTTTTATGGCTTTGATGTTCTCATTCTGTGCTGTTCTCCTTCTGGGATTCTTCCAGGAGAAGCAGAGACTGGTGTCTCTATTTAAAGTACCAGCTGAAAGAGAACACGCAGTGCTTGTGTTTCTGGATCTGTGTTATCCCACTCAGTATAACAGTTCCATTCATTTGTTTGACCCTTTCATGATTTCATTTTTAAAATATTTTTAATATTCGAATTGCCTTTAATAATGGTTGCTCAACTCTGGAAAATGTGTATTATATATTTAGTGAGTGAATTGTTTGGCGATTTATATATTAAACTGGTTTTGTACTGTTTTGAGACAGGATTTATTATGTTACTCAGACTGGGATATCCATTCTTACCATTACTATTCATTATTATATTGATGGGTTTAACAGCGCAATATGACCAGAAGAAGAAGAAGAAAATGAAGACACATAGAATTGGAAAATTTGAAGAAAAGAACTTCTAAAAAAAGAAAAGTAGATTTAACAGTTCCAGGGCATAAGATCTACTCACTAAACTTAATTATACTTCTTATGTTAGCAAAGATCACTTGAATACTTAAATATAGCCAGACGTGAAAGCTCAAGCTTATAATCCTAGGACTAGGGACTTGTCCTAAGTTCAAGGCTGGCCTAGAGTATGCTGTCTGAAAAAGAAAAAAAGAGACTGAAATTTAAAAACATACTGAAAATATCTGGATGTGGTAACACATACCTTTAATCCCAGCACTGAGAAGATAGAGGCAGACAGATCTCTGAGTTCTAGGCCAGCCTGGTCTACATAGCAAGTTCCAGACCAGCCAGGGCTAGTGAAACCCTGTCTTAAAAAAAATCAGTGCTGGGTGTGGTGGTGTATGCCTTTAATCTCAGTACTTGGGAGGCAGAGGCAGGTGTATCTCTGTGAGTTCAAGGCCAGCCTGGTCTATAGAGTGAGCTCCAGGCCAGCTGAGAGCTGGGGCTGCAGGGAGACCCTGTCTCAAAAAGACCAAAAATAAAAAAAAATTGAAACACATGTACAAATGAACACCACTAAATGAACTCAGGGCATTATATGCATATATGTGTATTGAGAGATATATATTGATAAACTATGTATGTATATGTAACAATAATCAAAGAAAAGCTCACAGTTTGAGGGTATAGTCCATCATGGCAGAGAATTTCAGGCAGCAAGATCTTCAAGCAGCTGCTCACATTGAGGCAACAGTCAGGGCAAGTAATGAATGCTGTGCTGAGCTAGCTTGTTCATTTTTATACAGTCCAGGACAGCTACCCAGTGAATGGTGCTATCCACATTTAGGGTGGGACTTCTCACTTCAACCAATAAAAATAATCTTTTCCAGACATGTTTGGACAATAACCTAATCTAGATCCTCTGTTATCGGTAGGCCTAGAGTCTTTTTATCTAGGTGATTCTAGGTCTCATCGAGTTGACAATATGAACCATCACATTCCACCTGAAGTAATCATGGCTCATGGGCACTCAAGTCCAAGTACTTAGCTGCTGCCTTGCAGTACATTCTGTACTGTCTCTTTAAATAAATCTTCTTGCCTACTTAAAGAAAGCAAGGGGGCTGGAGAGATAGCTTAGCAGTTAAGAGCACAGATTGTTCTTGCAAAGGACCCGGGTTCAAATCCCAGCACCCACATGGTGTCAAACGACCACCCCTAAATCCAATTCCAGGGGATCTGACACTTTCTTCTGACCTCCAAGGGCATTGCATGACATCGGTGCACTTACATACATGTAGGCAATATACTCATACACAAAAAATAAAAATTATAAATAAAATATTTTAAAGAAAAGAACTGGGCATGGTAGCACATACCTTTAATCCCAGCATTCGGGAGGCAGAGGGAAATGGATCTCAGTGAGTTCAAAGCTAGCCTAGTGTAATAGCGAGTTCCAGGCCAACTAGGACTAAAGGGAGACAATGTCCCAAGAAGACAAAAAAAGAGGAAGAAGAAGAAGAAGAAGAAGAAGAAGAAGAAGAAGGAGGAGGAGGAGGAGGAGGAGGAGGAGGAGGAGAAGAAGAAGGAGAAGAAGGAGGAGAAGGAGAAGGAGGAGAAGGAAGAGAAGGAGGAGAAGGAGGAGAAGGAGGAGAAGAAGGAGAAGAAG
>VZQC01009854.1:1428004-1456367 GCA_009823505.1 Rhizomys pruinosus | reverse complement strand
CCCCCCCCCCCCACCCACACACACACACACACACACACACACAAACACACACACACGCACAGAGTCCAAAAAATGAGTTAACTCAAAGGGATAATTTTATTTATTTTTTAGTTAACTCTTACTGTATTTGTACTGTGCACTTCATCTTTGATAGTGATTCTTTTTGCAGGCAATGTTCTACCCTCCAGTTAGTAGTACTGGTAATTGAGACTGGTGCCCTGAACACCTGGGCAGACTTAACTACTGAGCAAGTCCTCCAGTCTAGCAGAGAAAAAAACCACTCCAGTACCATATACAGTGTAGACCCTTCTGAATACTGCAGCCACTCCTACTATAATAATAATAATAATGGTGCATTTTAATTTTTGTCAGCCAATGACCAAATGCCAGATGTGATAAGTCAACATGCAAAACACAGGAACTATGAAAACCCTACATAATGTTTTTCATCGAAAAATTACTAATGCTATAGTGGGAGTATAGGATTATATGCATCATAGACCATTGAAAAGAATAAATGTGGTGGTTTGAATGAGAATTTCCCCCCTATAAGCTCAAGTATCGTATCGGAGGGTCATCAAACCTTCAGGAGCTGTTGGCGTAGCTAAAGGAGAGGTCATAGATCTTAGAGAAAACCCTAAAGCCATCACATCAAAGAAGCTTCTTTCTGCAATAGATTGAGACCAGAACAGGGTTCCACAATTGATCACACACAGAAAATAAGTGTCTGTGAGAGGACTAGCCCAAAGTGACATATCTACAATGGAATCTCTACACCTAAGGCTCAAGGAACGTAGTGGAACAGGCGGTAGAAAAAATATTCATGAGTCTCAACTTTCACTAGTGAAGCTTCCTCATGCACCAAAGGGTGATTAACACAGAAGGACACAACTGGCTAATGTGTAGAGAATAAGAGACTGTAGATTCTGTGTCCCTGGCAAGGACTCCTATATTAAATCTCACCCATCCAGGGCTCAGGGTCCATTGGGGAAGAGCAGGTGGAAAGATTATAAGAGACAGGGGTGATGCATGACTACAAAAAAACAAAGGCTTCCAGGGTTTGGGGAATGTACTCATATGAACTTATAGCAATGGTGTCAGCAGGCACAAGACACAAGCAAACTCAAACAAACAAAACCTGGGCATTCAACTGGGGAAATGGGCAGGAGGCCCCAACCTTATGGGAAGAACTATTGGCAACTGATCACTGCTGGGTCAGGGACAGTTGGTTTTCTTTAAAGGAGTGAGGCTGAACAGGCTCCAGTAGATGAACTCAACCTGAAGGAAATGTAGGGATGAAAACTTTACTCAATAAGCCTTAACATATATGACAGGAATGCATAAAATATGGTGGCTGTGGGCTTGGGGGTGCAGATAGGGGAGGGTCTAAATATGATTAAGATTTATTGTCTAAAATGTACAAAATTTTGATAAAATATATCAAATTTTTAAAGAAATGAGAAATAAAGTCAATACAGGATATGAAAGTGGACTTCAGTAACCATGCAATAATACTGAAAAGCTATCAGAAGCACTAAAAATGAACAGATCAGTAAGTCAAACAAAAAGCCCATGGAACTTTAATTGTTTATTTTCTATCTGATCATAATGGAATAAAACTGACTTCACCAGCAAGAGAAACCACATAACATAACATACACAAACTCATGAAGATTGAACAATACTCGAACAAATGATGAATGGGATCATCAAAGAAATTGTGAAGAAAAGCAAAAATCCTTCAGATGAATGAAAAGGAAAACATGACATATTAAATCCCATGTGATACAATGAAAGCAGTCCTAATGTAGCTCTAAGGACCTACATTAAAAAGTCAAAGGGGGGGGGTGGAGAGATGGCTTGCAGTTAAGAGCGCTGGCTGGCTCTTGTAGAGGACCTGGGTTCATTTCCCGCTACCCGCATGGTGGCTAACAACCACCTATAACTCCAGTTCCAGGGTATCTGATGGCCTGTTCTGACATTCCATGACTAAAAGAAGTCCAACCCCAGAAAGATTCACTGCTGAATTCTACCCCACATTTAAAGAAGAATTAAGACAAATGCTTTACAGAGTATTGCAGAAAATAAACAGCACCAATGCTACCAAAAATTATTCATAAAGCCACTATTAGTCTAAAATTAAACCTGTACAGTTAGACTACCTGATCATTGACAAATTGACAAAAATGCACAATGAAGAAAAGACAGTCTCTTCAACAAATGATGCTGGGAAAATTGGATGTCTATTAGTAGAATGAAACTAGATTCTGACCTCTCACCAAGAACAAAAAATCAACTACAAATTGATCCAAGACTTTAATGTAAAACCTGAAACTCTGAAACTCTTATAGAAAAAAAAGGAAACAAAATGTTTTAAGATATAAACACAGGCAAGGACTTTCTGAATAGGATTCCAGTTGCATAGAAATTAAGGCCAACAACTGGCAAATGGTACTACATACAACTAACAGCTCTGGATAGCCAAAAATACAATTAACTGAGTGAAGAAACCACCTACCAAAGCTATACATCTGACAGAGGACTGATGTCTGTAATACTTACAAAAGCCTCAAAACACAAAACAAGAAATCAAGTAACCAAATCAATAAATGAGTTCCCCAAAAAAGGAAATATGAATGGCCAATAAACATATTAAAATGTATTCACCAGAACTGGAAAGATTAGAGGAGCCAGAAGGAATAGGTGTTTGCAGCAAAATAGTATTTACAGCACCTTTGCACACATGAACTCACAGTGCCTGTGACAATATGCACAAGACCCACATAAGATCAAGCCAACAAATTCCCAGCATGGATCTCACCCATAAGTGAGGAGCTATTGGCAATTGATGGCTGCTGGGGAAGGGAGAGTCAGTATTCTCCAGGGATGAGGCCCCTGATAGACCACCCATGCTATCCAGTAGATTATTCTACACCCACACACATATAGGGAGCACTAAGTGGACCCAGTGAGTTTTTAAATTTTTTAAAAAAGAAAAAAATAACAAAACAAAATGATTATTAAAAATTACATTGGGATTCCATTTTACCCCAGAGTGGCACATATTAAGAAAACAAAAAATAATAGATGAAGACAATGATGGCTACAAAAAAGGGAATACTCACATCTGGTGGGAATATAAACTCATCCAACCATTATGGAAATCAGTATGGAGGTTCCTCATAAAACTAAAAATAGCTCTACTTTATGTACCAAATATACCACTCCTGGGTATTTACCTGAATGACTTCAACTCATATCACAGAACTACTTGCACATCAGTTTTTATTGTAGCACTATCAGCAACAGCTAATCTGCAGAATCAAACTAGGTGCCCATTAACAGAAGGACAGATAGAGAAAATGTGATATATACATACATACATATATATATATATATATATATATATGAATTTTTCTCTAATATCTAATATATATATCTTGAAATTTTTCATCCATAAAGAATAGTATTTTCAGGGGGGCCCCAGCGAGGGTAAGGGGGACCGTTTTATCTCAAAAAGACCACAAAAAAAAAAAAAAAAAAAAAGAATGAAGTTATATACTGTGTAGAAACCAGATTACAACTGGAAGGAAAAAACATATTAAATAAATTAAGTCAGTCTCAAAAAACGTTGCCTTTTTTCTCATTTGTGGTCCAAGATTTTATATCGATATATAAAAAATAATGCTATCTATGTATATATATGACATGGAGTACAAATGAAGTTGTCTAGAGGAACAAAGGTATCTAACTAGAGAGAAGATAGTGGAGAAAGACTAGCATAGAAGTATATGAGGAGGCAATAGGCTCATATACTTGTATAAAAATGTCTTTTAGAAACCCAGCACCAGGTACAAGAATATACCCCATAAAAGTAAGAAGTAGAAGTTGGAGTCACAGAAAATAGCTGTTACCAATAGGCTGCTTAATAAAGGAGTGATAAAAAACATTTTGTCATGCTGTCCTTCGTCACTTGAACTCATGTCCTAAACCATTATTATTTCAAAAGGGAAAAATTATGTTCAAACTTGGTATGCTATATGTATAATATCATTGAGAGTTTAAATTTTCTCTTATAATGACTTATATACCTAGAGCTATGTAGAATGAATGTCTTAGTTCAGAAATGTATTTACTCCTTTAATTAGACAAGGTGAAACAAGTATTCTTCTCTTGCATTTTCTCTTCTTCTACATTTCCTATATTACAATCCTAAAAATATATACACCTCACCAGACATCTCATTTCATAAAAGACCATTTTATTTGCTCTGAAATCTCACATTGACTCCAGCAATGATAGTGGGTGACTTCACTACTCCATGACACACTAGACAGGTAAACAGATAACAATAATAATAATAATAATAATAATAATAATTTCAATCACTATAGAGCCCCTGGAGTAAATTACATCATAAATCAAGTGGACCTTACAAATATCTATATAGAACATTTCATCCAAACACTGAGGAATACACTTTCTCTCAGCAGTCCCTAAAACTTTACCCAAAACTGACCACAAAGCAAGTCTTCACAAATTTATGAAAGTTGAAGTATCATCTTGTATTCTATCTTACCACAAAGGAAATAATAAATAAGCTATCAAAAAACAAAAAAATGGGGGGAAAAGGAAAAATACACAAATTATAAAGCTAACAACATTACTGATATGATGAAAACTGTGTCAAGGGAGAAATCAAGAATGAAATTAAAAGTTTTCTTAGAATAGGTTGAAATGAAAACACAAACATACCAAATCTTTTGGACCTGACTGACGGCAATCTTAAGAGGAAAAATTTATCGCCATTAAGTTGCTTACATAAGAAAACTAGAAACATCTCCTTTAAATAAATTAATGGTGTACCAGAGAGCCTTACAAAACCAAGAAACCGGGGCTGGAGAGGTGGCTCAATAGTTTTACGAGCAAACTGGGCTGTTCTTCAGAGAAACTATGAGTTTAATTTCCAGGCATCCAAATGTTAAGACTATTAATAGGTCTTATATGGACTTTGGCCACACTCAGAAAAAGTATTACTCAGTCAGGCTACAAAGAAAGAAAACTATTTCAGTCTTTTTTTCATAACTCACTTGTGAAAGTAATTCAACACAAGTGTATCATTTATCTAAGAAAAAACTTAAGGGAGTGGAGAGATGGCTCCATTGTTAAGAACCACTGGTGACTTTTTGCAGAGAACCCAGTTCAAGTTGCCAGTACCCACATGGTGGCTTAACGGAAATTGTCCTTAAATAACAAATTCCATGGGATCTGACGTCCCTTCTGACCCTGTGGGCATTGCACAACAAAAATACACACATGTAGGCAACCCATTCATACACATAAAAAAATATACTCATACACATTAAAATCAACCAATTAATTAAAAAAAAAAAAAAAAAAAAAAAAAAAAAAAAAAAAAAAAAAGATGGCCTAGTGGTTAAGAGCACCGACGGCTTTTGCGGAGGACCTGTGTTCGGTGCCCAGCACCCACATGACAGCTGAGAAACCATCTTCGACTCCAGTCCCAGGGGAATCTGAAGCCCCTCTTCTGACCTCCGCGGCATTGCACGGACATGGGTGCACAGAACCTTACATGCAGCCAGTACATTCATACACATTAAAAAAACTAATTAAAAAATAAAAAAAACTTTTTTTTTGAAGGAAAGCAAGAAGAACAAACAACCCTTAACAAGCACAGATGGGAAGAACGAGCTCAATAAAATCAAGGTGAATAATGAACAATAAAACAAAGAGAAAACACTATAAAAACTCATTAATACCGAGACGTTGCTTCTTTTGAAATATTAACAAGATTGAAAAACCTTTAGCCAAATTAAACAAAAGAATGAGGACCCACATTCACAAACTCGGAGATTAAAAGGGAACCATTACAAGCAACACTGAAGAAATTCAGAAAACCATAGGGACATATTTTCGCTCTTTCTTCAATATTCCACTTAAGCTTAGAACCTACAAAAATGAAATAAATAAATTTCTATGATAGTTACAGCCCCTCCAAAAATTAACTCACACTGACATACCTCATTAAACAGATGCATAGCTACCAATGAGACAGTGTAATTAAAATACTCCCAACTAACAAGAGCCCAGGACAAGAGGTTAATATAGCACAAGAATTCTACCAAATCTCCAAGGACAACTTAACACCAAAAATTTATTTGTAAAATAAAAAAGGAAGGAACACTACCAAATCCTTTCTATAAGGCTACTATTATTCTAATACCAGAATCACTCAAAGATCCCCCCCCAAAAAAAACCATAAGCCCATTTCTAACGCATCAAAAAGATTCTTCAAACATCTCAAGTTGGCTCCATTTCCAGTGAGCCAAGGATGGTTTTTCCAACATACATAAATCAGGGCTAGAGAGATGGGCTAGTGGTTACGAGTGCTGACCGCTCTGACAGCGGACCCTGGTTCGATCCCCCAGCACCCCCATGGCAGCCGAGAGCGTCTGAAAACTCCAGTTCAGAGCACTCCGGCTCCAGGGAAAATCCGAGACCCTCTTCTGACCCCCGCACCATTGCACGACGGGTGCACAAACCTGCATGCAGGACAGTACATTCATAACACATACAGAACTAAATATAATTAATAAAATACATTAAATCAGTTTAAAATGAATCTAATTTTATAACACACTCAAGGACCGAACGCAGATGATCATCTCATAGATGCAGAAAAAGCTTTTTGACAAAATCCATCATAATAAAAGTCATGGAGAATCTAGATAAATGGGACATATCTCAATGTAATAATGGCAGTATACTACAAGCCCACAGGCAACATCATACATGGACAAAACATCATCAATGGGCGAAAACATCATTTCTAAGTGGAGAAAAACTGAAAGTATTCCATTCAAATCAGAAACAAGAAAGGATGTCAACTCTCTCCATTCCTGTTTACTACAGTATTTGAAAGTCTCTACCTAGAGCAATAAGAAAACCGAAGAAGGAAAAAAGTGATCCACATTAGAACGTGCAAAGTCAAACTACCTCACCATGCACAAAAACTCAACTTTCAGATCTCCAAGTACTGTAACATAAAACATGATGACCTCAATCAGATAGAATAGGAAAGAAGGAATATATTATAACTTCTACGTACAGGTAAGTACTTTCTGAATAGGACTACAGTAGCACAAGCATTAAGTCCAGCAATTAATACCTAGAATCATGAAACTAAAAAAGCTTCTGTACCAAAAGGACACCATCCTTCAAGTGAAATGACAACCTTACAGAGTGGGGAAGGAAGGAGGGAAACTACATAAAAACAAATAACGCAATTACAAAGTGAGGCAGGGAGCTGAACAGGGAGTTCATAAGATTGAAAACACAAATGACTGAGAAAAACTTTAAAGTGTTCAACATCTCTTCTTCATATTAAACGCATAGTTAAAAACCTCTTTCAGATTTCATCTTACCACATCGCAGGATGGCTAAGATCCCAAAAAACAAACAATAAAAATTGCTGGTGGGAGTTAGAAGGGTCACACTTATCCCCCACTGATGAGAAGGCACAAAACTGGTGCAACCACTATGGAAATTCAGTGTGGAGTTTCCTCAAACAGCTAGAAATTGATCTACCATTTGATCAAGCCATCCCACTCTTGCTCTATATCCAAAGGACTCAATACCCTTGCCAAGAATCCAGATTGAAGAATGTTATATAGAGCGGAAAAGGATGATCTTAAAAGAACAGGCCCTGGTGGGTTCTCCCCTCCTCTATATTATTAGCGGCAGATATTTGTCCAATCTTATTTCCCCACCTTGTCTATACTTATGAAACATAAACCCACAACTATGAATAGTCACTGTGTGCCTCTTGCATCCTCATTACCTTAAAGTTTCCCAATATTGTGCAAAACTATTTTCAAATTAATCTGTCTTTTTTCGTGAGGGAACTCAGCTACCACGTACCACTTTCCTACCTCTAGAAACTCTTGTAGAATGCCAAATTTGAAAGATAAAAAAGATTTGGAGATCTCCTTTACAATGATGTGGTTATTTTAACACAACTTCGAAATGGCCACTCCCACAAGTAAAAAAATTGTTAAAAAATATGTTCCGACTTCATCACATCAATGATAAAATCTTATCACACTGATCCTTTAGGAACAGTAGGTTAGTCTACCCAATGACATTTCAATAAGCAATGTAATGCTTCAACAGTAATGCTGAAATATTGTTTTTTAATGACAATAAAAGTTAAATTTAAAGAACCTGGGATGATAATAGCTTCTATGATTCTTAAACACACAGGGATAACTAGTACTATTAAGTCACTTTCCCACAAATATTATATAATTCAAGAAAGTATACTTCTGATTTTAAAATGCATATTAAAGGCACAGTGGTAAATAGCGAAGGGTAAATCATTTCTTGACAATGTTTACAAAAGCTGCAAACAAGCCTGTAGGAAAGGAGTGATATTAAATGCTTTATCTTTGCACTAAACGATATCCAAAAAGCTTTTTGAATCATATATAAAACTTAATTCAACTGACTGAATGCCCTTTGAAAGTATCTAAAAATAGTTTTATTAAAAGGCTGCTAGAAAATGATAATCCCATTACAGGGAAAGACTTACTACTATTATGCCTTTTTTTTTTTGACCAATTAATACATTCCCAGCGAAAACAATATAATGGTTTTGTATTGGTTGTACATCCCTATTTTCCTTTTTTTGCAGTTTTTTTTTCCACCAGTGAGGTTTATTCCTGTTCTGAATTTTTTTCAAAGGATAGAATTATTTTTCAACAAAAATACAGGTGTTAATTCCCCAAATCTAGGGGAAAAGACTTATTCAGGTTGAGCAGGTACACAGAGCAAAAAAAAAAAAAAAAATACACAAAAAAAAAACAGAAAATGTAACCATATTATATTTAAAACACTAAATACATCGATGTGAAAGAAGGGGCATTGAGGAAAATTTACAAAAGGAGGTTCCCACTCACATATAAACCAGCCTATTTAATAATAACATCTCATTTCTCAGGAGAAACTTTTAAAGACAGATCTTGGAGCACCATACTTCAAGTGCTGAAAGACTACAGACACCAACCCAGACTAATTTACTCAGCAAAAACTATCTATCATAATTGAAGGAAAATGGAAAACATTTCATGATTTAAAAAAAAAAAACAGGCTAAAAGAAGGTATGACTACCAAACTAATTTCACAAAAATTACTGGAAGGAATAAATTGGACTGAGAAGGATAACAGACCCAAGTGACTATGAGAAAAAAACGATGGTTTTCAAAATCGGATAAAAAACAAAGCCACATTACAAAATCCAAAAATGAATATACCTTTTACAATAATCTGAATTTCTTTTTTTTTTTTTGGTCTTTTCGAGACAGTGTCTCCCTGTCTTAGCCCAGTTGGCCTGGAACCACTCTGTAGACCAGCGCTGGCCTTGAACTCACAAAGTCCGCCTTCTGCCCTCTGCCTCCAAGTGCTAGGATTAAAGGCGTGTGCCACCACGCCCGGCTTGAATATCTTTTTAAAACAATGTACCTCTTTTTTATTCCTTTTTGTCTTTTTACTAAGATCTCAAGTTTTATGTCTGCCAGTACAGTTTCTCTGGTCTTATGATTATTTGTATCTGGTTTTACTTTCCTTTTGAATGCTTAAGGCCACACATGTAGCCCAGATTAAACAAGTTTTTGTTTTCTTCAGGTCGGTTTGGGATCCTTGCGTCCTCAGGGTTCTCTCGAGGAGTTTTTGCCGGAGGGTGCGAGTAGGAAGGGTGGGAGCCCCTTGCTCCTTTCAGCTTTCATTTACCAGCTCCGTCCACTCGAGGACAAAAGCCGGGTCTTTCTAGACTAGGCTTCCTTTTCCGAAGCATGAGCAGATTGGGGATTTTCCTCTCTTCGACTGGACCTGGCTCTGAAGGTCCCATCAGTGATCTCCAAAGACCTCCCCGAAAAAACAGCAAGACTGGTGACCCACATCTGAGGACATTTCAAGAGGCCCCCCATGCATAATCCCCTAACACTCGGTTTGAACTCTGAGGGCACGGAACAAATTATCCCTTAGATCCTTGGCCCCAATTGGTATGGATTTTAAGTATGGTTGTTAAGCACTCAGAACGCTGCGTTGCACCAGCCCTCATTCATTGCCACATGTATATTAAGATTGTATCATTTGAAACACAAAATTGTATGTTATTTCCACATTTCATATTTTCTTGATTCACATCTTTCCATTTTCATTTTAATCCCATAATCCTCTAAAAGATGCACACATCCACTCCATCATGTACGAAAACCTAAGGTATAAAATAAGTGTTAGGCCAGCTCTAGAACCTGTTTAGAGATCCACATTGCAAGACCATAGTTGTCTTTAGATCATGAGGAATATACCATAACATTGTTCAGTTTGCCTTACAACTAGGTACTTGTTGCTAGCATCCACAGATAAGGGGATACCCTTCATCCTTTTGTGTTTCTGGCGATTTTACTTTCACTTAGCATAAAAATCTTCTATAGTTCCATCCATTTAACCATGCATTTCATTGACTGTCATCTTTCTTTCCACTGCATAGAATCCATTGTTGTAGATATACGACCTTTTCATTATCCAACTGTCAGTTGAGGGGCACTTGGGTGGTCCAGCTCTTCGCTATTGTGCAGAGAGTGGCAATAAAACATGGCTGTACATATATCTCTGTGGTAGAATGAGTCTGATGGATTCATGTTCCCAGGAGTGTATGCTGGGTCAGGTGGTAGGCTCATTTGAGTCTTTTAAGGTTTCTCCATACTGCTTTACGTAGTGGTGGTTACACAAGTTTTGCATTCCCACCAGCAGGGGACAGTTGTTCCCCTTTCCCCATACCCATCCAGCATTTAGTATCATTTGTTTTCTGATCCTGCCAGCCTATCAGGGTGAGATGCTATCTTAAAGTGGTTTTTAATTTGCATTTCCTTAATTATTAGTGATGTTGAACACTTTTTAAGCTGTTTCAGCCATCTCTATTTCCTACTTGTAAGTCTTTTGCTCAGCTCTTTACTCCATTCTTTTGAGCGAGTCATTTGTTTTTTCATTCTTTCTTCTTTGTTTTTTAAATAGTTTCTATATTCTGGAAGTTAATGCTCTGTTCGATGTATCCGCCAGTGAAGATGTTCTCCCACTCTGTGGGTTTCTCTTCACTTCTCTGACTGTTTCCTTTTGCTTCTGCCAGAAGGACAGAAACTTTTTGAGTTTAATAAGGTCCCACTTGTCACTAGTCAACCTTATTTCCTGAGCAGCTGTGTCGGATTTAGAAAGTCGTTTCCTACATTTTGTCTTGTAAGTTTGCTGCCAACTTTTTTCTTCTATCACCTTCAGAGTTTTCGGTTTTCACATTGAGGTCTTGATCCATTTGGAGTTGATTTTTGACATGGTGAGAGAGTAGAGGTAAGGGTTTAATTTTTATTCTTCTACAAGTTGTGATCCAGTTGTGCCAACAACATTTGCTGAAGATTCTGTCTCTCCTCCATTGAGTCTTCTTGCCCCCTTGTCAAAATATGAGATGACCTGACATTGTGTGTGTTCAAGTTTGGATCTCAGTTTTGTTCCACTGGTCAACCAGTCTGTTTTTTTGCCAGTATCAGGCTGTTTTATGACTGTAGCCCTGTAGTCTAGTTTGATATCTGGTATAGAAATCCCCCCAAGCTTTGCTCTTTTCACTCTGGGTTGCATTGGGTTTAGCAGGGTATTTTGTTGTTCCATGTGAATTTAAGAATGTTTTTTTTCCAAGACTGTGAGCTGACCTTAGAATTTTAATTGGTATTATGTTGAATCTGTATATTAAATTTGGTAGATGACATTTTACTTAATAGGAATTGTTCCAATCCATGAGCATGGGAGGTTCTTTCCATCTTCTGGATGTCTTCCTTCAATCTCCTTCTTCCGGAATTTATTATTTTTGTTTGTATTTGTTAGAGATTCTTTGGTTTGTTTTTGATTAAGTTTATTCCTAGATATTTATTGTTTTTTTGAGGCTATCGTGAGTGGGAAGTTCTCCTTATAATCCTTCTTCAGTGTTTGTTGTGGGTGTAAAGAAAGGCTACTGATTTTTCTAGGTTTACTTTGTATCCCACCACTTTTACTGGAAATTTTATTTCATTTCTAGGGAGTTTTTCTGGTGGAGTTTTTCGCATCCCTTAGATAAACTATATCTGCAAAATGGGATAGTTTTACTCCTCTTTTCCAATTAGTATTCCTTTATTGCCTTTTCTTGACTTTTGCCCTAGCCAGTGTTTCAGCACTATATTGGAAGAGGAGAGGAGTGGTAAAACCAAGGGGCAGCTTTGTCGGGTTCCTACCTTTATAGGGAATCCTTCTAACTTTTCTCCATTTAGGATGATTGCAGTGGGCTGGGGGTTTCTTATATATGGCTTGATTATGTTGAGGACTGATCTTTCCAGTCCAATTCCCCCTAATATTTTAATCCTGCTGGGATGCTGTATTTTGTTCACAGGCCTCTTTTCTGCATAATTGAGATGGTGTTGTGGTTTTTGTCCTTCAGTCCATTTATGTGTTTTGATATTTACTGTGATTTTTTATGTTGAACATCCCTGCCTCACTGGTATGAATCCAACTTGGTCATGGTGACATGATCTTTTTGATGTGGGTCTGTCTATGGTTGCAAGTATTTAGTGAGAATTTTTGCTCTGAGTTCATTAATGCGATGGTCTGTAGTTCTCTTTTTTGGTGTATCCTTGCCTGGTTTTGATTCTTAGGGTGATGCTGGTTCATAGAAGGAATTTGGGAGATTTCCCTCAGCTTCTATCCTTCTGACAGTTTAGTACTAATGGTTGTAAGTCTTCTTTAATGTGTTTTATAGAATTCGCTGTACTTGTGAAACCATCTGGATCGGGGCTTTTTTAGTTGGGAGGTCTCATTACATTTTTAATTCTTTCTATTTATGGGGTCTGTTACGCTGTCAATCTCCTCTTGGTTTTGCTTTGCTCTGATTTCCCATGATTTCATATATTCATCCACTTCTCTTAGCTTCCATCAAATTTAGTCGAGTTATAGGTTTTCGAAGTATTTCTGAATGATTGTCTGGATCTTTTCACTGTCTGTTGTCATATTTCCCTTCATCACACATTCTGTTGATTTGGAGTTGCTCTTTCTTCTTTTGGTAAACTGGGCTAAGGGTCTGTCTATCTTGTTTCTTCCTCCAAGAACCAACTTTTGAATTCAATGATTTTTTGGTATATTGTTTTGTTTCTATTCATTAATTTCTGCTCTGAATTTTGTTATTTCTTATCTGTTCTCTGTTGTGTTTAGGTCTCTAATTTGTTGTTGTCTTTCAGTGTCTTTTAGCGCGTGTTCGCTTTATTATCTGTGCTCTTTTCTTTTTTTTTTAATGTAGGCACCCCGGGCTATAAAAACTCCCTCTTAGGACTGCTTTTAAAGTATCATAGGTTTTGTGTGTTGTACTGTCATTGTCATTTAGTTCCAGGAATGTTTTTATCTTTCTTTATTCCTCCTTGACCCATCCATTATTAGGATGGTGTTGTTTTGTCTCCATGTGTTCATGTAGGTAATAAGGCTTATCCTGTGTTGATATTGAGCTTTCTTGTACTATGGTATGATCGAATGCATGAAATTATTTCCATTTTTGTATTTGTTGAAGTCTTTTTTTTTCGTGTTCCAAATATGTGGTCAATTTGGAGGACTGTTCCGCGGGGGGGGGTACTTGAGTAGAAGATAATTCTCTGGTGCGGGTGGACTATTTGGGACAAGATCTGTTGAGGTCCATTTCCTTTCTTGTATTGTTTCCGTTTTCAGATGTCTGTCTCTCTTTTATTGTTTGTCTGGTGATCTGTCCAAAGGACTAACTGGGGTATTGAAGTCCCATACTCTGAGTGTGCTGGGGTTAATCTGTTGCCTTGAGGTCCTCTAACGTTGTATTTACAAAGCTTGGTGCACCAGAGTTTGGGGGCATATATATTCATGATTATGAAGCTCATGGTTAATTTTCACTTTTGATAAGGATTATAATGGCCCTTCGTTGTCTCTTCTTGATTGCTGCTATGTTTGACTCTATTTTGTCTGATATTACAGAGCAACACCTGCTTTCTTCTAGGTACCATTTGCTTGGCATTTTTTTCCCATCCTTTCACCTTAAGTTGATGCTTATACTTAAGGGTGAGATGGGTTCTTGTAGACGGCTATTGACGGAGTTGTTTCCCAAAAACCATTCTCCCACTATGCCTTTTGATTGGGATTTAGCCCATTAATATTTAGGTTATAATTGAAGGTTCTGTGCTGCTTCTTTTCACTTATTATCCATTTGCGTTTTTGTTTTAGTTTTCTACTTCTGCATTTCTGTTTTTATTAAATTTTCTTTCAAAGGTTGACCATGGGGGTAATTGCTCCTCCTTCTGTCTTTTGAATTGCTTTCAAGTATTCTCTGAAAGGGTTGGTTTCCAAACGTGTATTCTTTCATCTTGTTACGTTATGGAAGTTTTTCTCTTCTTTCCACTAGAATCAACATTTTGATTCTTTAACTGGGTTGGCATTTCTCGTTGTTTAAGCACTGGTAATGCTTTGGTCCACATTCTTCATGCTTTCTGTGTTGAAAAGTCAAGCTGTAATTCTGATAGGTTTACCCTTATATGAAACTTGTTTTTCTCTTGGGACTTTCAGAATTTTGTCTTTGTTTTGGGTTGTTCTAGCATTTTAACTATGATATGATGGAGGCAGTTTATCTTCTGGTCTAGTCTATTTTGTGTTCTACTTGCTTTCTTGATTTGTATGGGTTTGTTCATTTTTTATTTGGGGAAATTTTCCTCTATTATTTTGTTGACAATCTGATCAATAACATTCTCTTGGGATTCTTCTCCTTCCTCTATCCCTATGATGCAGATGTTGATCTTTTTCATAGTGTCCCACAATCATTCCTGGGTTGTTCCACTCTTCTGTATTTTTTAAATTTTTCATCGTCTTTACTTGAGCCATTTAGTTGGTTCTGTGTTGTATGCTAGGTCTGATTGATATTCTTTTTTTCTGTTCCCTTCCATTCTGCTTCTAAGGCTTTCTTTCACCATTCTTTCCTCTTGATTGGATGGATGTTAGAATTTTCTTTTTTTCATTTCTTCCTGCTTTTCTTTACTATTTCCATTTCCTTTTGGAACTTCTCATTCTCTTCTTGTAGTTCTTTGCTTCTCTGCTTGGTTTCCTTTTTCAATTTCCGCATGGGGTCTTTTCAGTGTTTCACCTTCCTTCTGGATTTGTCATTTTGTCCCTCTCGCTCTTTCTGGAATCTGTCATTTACTCCTTTTGGTTCTTTCCAACGTTTTTCCTTGTCTCCCTCTAGGTCCTTTCTGCTTTTTTCATTCCTTCCTCTTAGTTTCTGATTTCTTTGAATTATATCTGTGATTGTTATTTTGGGATTCCGTGTCCTGGGTACCTCTAGGGAGGATCCCATGTAGGAGTCTCCACTGGGCTCTGTAGAGTTTAGTGTGGAGTTATTTTTTTCCCATATTGTTCTTTGTTGTGCTCTTGGCATGTGGTTTGCCTTTTGCCGGTATTCTGATGTGAATTGCAATGCCTCTTCACCTCATTGAATGATTGTTTTCCTTGATTCCTTTTGGGTGTCTTTGTTGTATTCTCCTTGTGAATGGAGTGTTAACTTGTCTAGGTTTTAGGGTTTCAAATTTGGTTATATATTAGAAGGTATAGTTCACTTTTCCCTTTTTGTTCTGCAAGACCTTGGTGGGGAGCTACCTGGATGACACCTTCTAAACACTGTATTCCCTCTGCTGCCACCCACTCTCTCCTGAGTTTCCCGTTGGCGGTTCTACCTCACCACCACCCCCCCCCCGTTTTCACGGCAGCAGTCTGTGTTCGAACCTCAGCTCTTAGCTCCCAGAGCCCTCTGGGCCAACCCGACTGGTCCACATGACCTGCTGGTCCACACACTCTCCGCCCCCAGCTGCTGCTCTGGCAGCACGTAATCTGCCCCTAACTGCTTAGGCAACAGTCTGTGCTTCAACCTCTGCTCAGCTCCCAGAGGCCTCTGCTGGGCAGACCATAGGTCCACTGACCACTGGTCCACAACATCCTCCCCAGATGCTTGGCAGCATGTAATTACCCCCCAGCTGTTCGGGCAGCAGTCTATGTTCGAACCTCAGCTCCCAGCTCCCCCAGTTATATCCCTTTTTCTTACTTATTTTTCCTACCAGTTCTGCTTGAAACAGAATAAGAAAAAAATTATTTTCAAATTTGGAAGGAAGGAGATTTTCTATGGGAACAATAGTATTTCTGTTATGAGCTGAATGTTCTGCTTTAAACGAATGGCAGCTCAGTGGGGTGACATTAGCAACACTTCATAGCACTGACATGGTTGCTAACATTGTATCAATAGGTTCATGAGACCCAAGCCTCTTTGAGCTCTGCAGGACAGCATGGAACAAAGCCACTCTTACATACATGCAAGCAATACACTTCATACACATACAAAAATCTAAAATAATAAATAAATTATATTTAAAGTAAGCATCTTCCAAATTTTCCCAAATTAAGAAATGTACCATTGAAAGAGCTCAATGGACACCATGGAAAATAAATCCAGAATTATCAACTGCAAGACATATAATAACAATGCCCTTACTAAAAAAAATTCCAATTATGGGCCAAGAGTGGTGGCACACAACTTTAATCCTACCACCCAGGAGCCCCAGAGGCCCGTCGGATCTCTGTGGTTTAAGGTCCCAGCCTGGTCTAATAGTGAAGTTCCAGGACAGCTGGACTACAGTGAGACCTTGTCTCAAAAAAAAAAAAAAAAAAAAAAAAAACAGCCAATTTAAAAGGAAATCGTTTGTACATGTCTTTACTCCCAATACTCAGATGGTTTGGGCAGGCGGAAGTTGCAGTAAGTTTGATGTCTGTTTTAAAGAAATACTACGTAGATAAAATCTCTTTAGAATTCTGAGAGAATCCATACCTTTAACATTTATAAACAGCGCCTCAAAAAGTTGTCAGACAACTTTTAATTTATTAAAAATTATATTAGAGCATGCCCAGTGTTCGATAGCAAGATTCTGTCTCAAAGAAAAGTTTAACTGAAGAAAAGTGTTTGCTCCAAGCAAGAGTAACTTACTAAGATATTTGGTATTCAGAACCAGATTACATGGTTTCTCGCAAATATAGAATCTGGAGTGTGCATGTGTGTGTGTGTGTGTGTGTGTGTGTGTGTGTGGTGTGTGTCTGTTGTATGCAAAAATGTCATATAAAACTTGTTGTTTTGTGTGCTAACTTAAAGGAAAACTAAAACAAATTAGCAACATACTCTATTGTTGAAGCTATAGAGAAAGAGACCATCTCATCTTCCTTGGACTGAGACCCTTTTAGTCTTTTGGTGTCAATTCTCATGTCACCACCTCATAGTAGATTTCCTTTACTATGCAATCCAAATAATCTAAGAAACCCTGTTAATATAATTTCTTATTTCTTGACACTATCATAAGAAATAAGCTCACTGTCGGCAGAAATTCTGTCTGGTTCGTTGGATGTTGCATCCACATAATGAATGTTCAACAACTGTACAGTGGATGACTGAGTGATAGAGATTAAAATGAAACAAAAGACACCAAGGATCTCTCTACAACAAAAAAAATTTTAAACCCCCTGAAAAAGGACATTGAGGAAAGCCCTCGAAGATGGGACAACCTCCCATGCTCATTGGATTGGGGAAAATAAATATAGTAAAACTGTCATCCTACCCAAATAGTGTACAGATTTAATGCGATACCAATCAAAAATCCCCAAGAGTTTTCTCACGGCTTGGAAAAACAAGTTCTTCAATTTATTTTGGAAAAACAAAAAGACCCCGAATAGCCCAAAGCAACCCTGAGTGAAAAGAGCAATACAGGGGGGCTCACTATACCAGACATCAAAAAATACTACAGGGCTATAGGTCATAAAACACAAAACCTGGTACTGGGCACAAAAACAGACCAGTTGACCAATAGAATAAAACTGAAGCTCCCACCTAGCACATACAATTTCAGCTTTCCTATATTTGACAAGGGGGCCAAGAAGGACACAATGGAGGAAACAGCATCTTCAGCACGTCGGTTTTGGCCCAAAACTGGATCCCCCACCTGCAGAAGAATGAATTTAAACCCCTACCTCTCAACCTTTACAAAAGTCACTCCAAAGATGGACCAAAGACCTCATTGTGAAAGCCCCCAAAATACTCTGGTAGGGATCGAAGAGGGAAGCTTGCAGCAGGACTACAAGACCATAGTGTCGGGGAAGGACTTCCTTTCAATTCAGGCAGACAGCCACTGCACAAGAAATAAGATCGGACAATTGACAAATGGGGAATCCTCATTTAAACTCAAAAGCTTCTTGTACATCAAAGGAAGCAATAAAGGACGTGAGGAGAAGACCCACAGAGTGGGAGGAGAAAACCTTCACAGCAGATAACATCTGACAAATCATTATTTTCCAGAGAATACAAGCTACCTCAAAAAACAAAGAAGAAAGAAAACAAATGAATCACTCAAAAGATGGACGAAAGAGCTGAACAGAGACTTCACGAGGCGGATATTGGGAATTAGAGATGGCTGCGAAATCTAAGAAGTGGTTCAACATCTCTGATAATTACGGAAATGCAAATAATTTAAAACCACTTTGAGCTATCACCTTACCTCAATACGACTGGCTAGGATCAGGAACACGATGATACCAAATGCTGGAGAGGTTGTGGGGAACAAGGGGGGGGGAACACTCCTCCATTTCTGGTGGGAATGTTAAACTTGTACAGCCACTATGGAAAGCCGTGTGGAGAGATACCCTTAAAAGACTCAACATGAGGCCTTCCGTTTGACCCGGTCATACCATTCCTGGGTATATACCCACAAGACACACATTACTGCACAGATACATGCACAGCTATGTTTTTATTGCATGCTCTGTTCAACAATTCATAAAAACAAAAAGCTGTTCGGAACCAGCCCAGTGCCCCTCAACTGCCGAGTGGATATAGAAAATGTTGGTACATTGTATCCAAGGATTTCTATTGCAGCGGGGTATTGGTTATGGTTTACCGAGGGACAAACATCATGAACTTTGCAGGTAAATGGATGGTGGTGGACGGACCTATGTTAAGTGAAGTCACACAGGTTCAGAAAAACATCCCCGACCAAATGGTGTCCCTCATATGTGGCTGCTAGTCCCAAACAACCCCGATTATATACATATTTCTCATGGAGAGGGAGCCATAGTAAAAGAACAACAACCAGAAAGACTGCATCAGAAAATGGATGAAATGGTGACTTGGGAGGGGGGATGGGTGGGAGAGGGACACGTGTTTTGTATATTCGATTGATTACGGCATATTTAATTGACATGAGTTAGCCAAGTACTTAGTTTCGCCTAGACACTGTCTACCAGGATACATGTGTTTAGGACTTAGTAAAAGTAAAATATGTGTATAACTTAACAACAAATTGGTTTACAGACTCTGATAAAAACGGTAATGCATCTGTAGTTAAATGTAGATATAAATTTTTGTTGTCCACAGTTGTTTTACACAAAATCTTGTTAGAGCAATAACTTTGGGATTGGCACTACAAATGTTCTCTATAATGCCGTCGGTTGTACAGTATCACCTTGTAGCATCTCTTTAAGATGATTTAACACAAAAAATTAAGTGGGCGTCCCAAGGTAATCAGTATAGCGTCACCCCAAACAAAACATGGGTGAATTTGATGAAATCTGTGCCTTGATTCCACTATAGGTATATATAATACAACTGTCCGTTTGGAGGCGACTCATTGGGTTTTAAACAAAAAAGGGGCGGGGGGATTCACAGCACGGACATGAAACCCTTTCATCAAAAACTTGCAATTCAAATTTAAAAATATACTGTGGGAAAGATTTGTTTGTTCAAACAGGACAAAATGTCACCAAACTTAACGGCTGAGAAAGAAAAAAACACAGCTTTGCTTTGAGTAGGATGTACCAAAAATCGGCAACTGAAAGGTTGACCTTGTCTAAACATTGAAGGGAAAAAAGAAAAGCCTCAGATTGCCCTAAACATCGAACCCTTCTGTAGATCCTACATGTAACAACAATCTATAATGAGTCCTAATGACACTTAGGTGTTCCTATGCACAAAGTAAACCCTACCATAACTTTAGTGCCTGCTTAACTACCTATATAATCTAATGCTTGTGTCTTCATTTTATAGGATCGAAAGGTTACTCCTGAACAACCTGTCAGCCATGAAAGGAAAACAGCCAGAATGACCAGAGTCCAAGTCAACAGCTCCAGATGAGAGTGGACTGTTTTACTTCTCATCCACCTGTGCCCCTTTTCTAAGCTAGGGAACAATCTGCGTAAAAGGGGGCATGGTTAGATAGAATTCGAGTGTAAGGCCTGCGATTGGTGTGAATGGTTAAACTACAGCGATGTAGTCTTGGACACTCATTTGATCAACTTGATTGAAAACACAACAAGCTTGTCTACCCCCACTGGATGGTGGGGATGCAGGGGTTTGGGCACAACAGGCGCAGATTTGGGGTGCAACGAAGGATGCTTGTTACTCATTGGATTATCACTTATAGCTTAAAAACTGGAAAAAAAAAAAAAAAAACCAACCCTTGGACAAAGATCCAGGACAGTATGGCGCATAATTGATCTGGGATGGGGTGTGGGAGGGGGGGAAGGGGGAAAGGGAAATATGCCTGATCTGAATGGAAAATGATGTATGGGGGGGAAATGGCACAAAAGCATTCATAAAAATTATTAAAATTAAAATAAAATAAAATTGCAAAAACTCAAAAAAAGAATTCTATAATGAAGCCGGGCGTGGTGGCACACCACGCCTTTAATCCTAGCACTTGGGGGGGGGAGGCAGAGGCAGACAGATCTTTGTGAGTTCAAGGCCCGCCTGTGTTACAGAGTGCGTTCCAGGACCGCTGGGGCTACAGGAGACCCTTGTCTCGAAAAGGACCACAAACAAAAAAAAAAATGAAATGAAAGGTCAGTGATGGAATATTATAAAACTCTTTTAAAGAATCGTTATACCTAAAAATAAAACCATATGTCTGATTTGTCTATATAACTTTAGAGGGGTAGCTTATTTCTGAATTCTAAAAATAGGGATTCAGAATTCTGAAGGCACTTTGAAATATCAGTATTTCTTAAAACAAGGAATCACAGCAAGAGCGAATTTGTAGTTTCTATAGGTTACCTTTAACATTCCTTTTAAAACTTGCAATTACTTTTCTCATTACGCAGTCAAGATTATTATAAATTATAGCCTCAAGAATCACATATCATTGCATCTTTAGAAAACATAGCAAGGTTATCTCTGGGTGGTTGCATTGATGAAATTATCGAGTTTTGTTTTGTTTTCTTTGGGATTTTTGGCCTGAGCATGAATTATTTTTACAATTAGAAAAAAGGGATAATGATTCTGCTTTAAAGGTGGTTAAGAAGATTGTACCGAGCAGGAAAGTGGAACAGAGATTTATTTTATGTGAATAATTTACTGCGTCTACCCACCTAAGAACATGACGTGTGAAGAAAGAAAAATGCAGATGTTCTGCCTTTGTACTTCAATTCATACAGGCCCTTTCATTTTGAAAAAAAAAATATTTCCCCAAAATGCTGAGAGTGTAGACTTGTGTGTGGTTTCTGTGTGGGCATGCACACACTCAGGTTAGGTGTCTGGCAGGATACACAAGACATCTAAAAATAAATTTCACAGGACTGGAGAGTTGGCTCAGCACTTAGGAACACCAGCTGCTCTTGCAGGAAGACCAAGGGTTCAAGATCATCTTCAGCAACCCCTACGGGCTAACACCATTTGTGGACTTCCAGTTCTCCTGGCTTCTGACACCCTCTTCTGGCTTCATCAGGCACTGCGGAACACTTACAGCCATAACATGAATACACACAAATAAATAATTTAAAAATATAAAACAAATTTCACCTTCAATATATTACCAAGAATTGCTGTTTTTTTTCAACCTGACAAAAACATTTACAACATGGGTCGTTAATTAAAAAAACACATATTCTTAACTTCTATCCCAGCTTCCTAATCGAAATCACCAAGATCAGTCTAGTATGGGAAACACCAAGACACAACTTAGTCGGTGCAAGCCTGTCTCTAGTTTTCATCCATTTCGAGAACTCTGGGTGGAATTTAGGTTTGTTTAAGCCTATGTTTTCCCCCAAATGCAGTGTTCTGTCATCCCTCCAGAGCCCCACACTTGTTAGATGGCATTAGCACAGGCAATGGCAAAAGGAAAATAGATGGGAACAGAGACACTGAGCTCATCATACTAGACAGGTCCTTACATGCATCAGGCAAGTGATTTTCACATCTTTTATTTTTGTCTGACTGCCTTAAAATGGTTATTTGACTATTCAGTAATATTTCCTGTGAGCATTTATAGCCTTTTGAATTCTTTAACAAATCAATATGATTTTTCTCTATAGCCCTGGGAGAGAATAAAAAATTGCCATCCGTTATCAACAGAACATTCTGCCACAGTGATAGTGTCTTCTCAAATATCTACTGACAGAGGGCTTCCAAACACTCATTAGTTCTTCTGTTGCCAGCGCTTGTCAGGGAAAGGAAAAGGCTGGGCTTGCCCATTTCTCCTTGCTGCCATTAGACATTCTTTGAAACCCATGTGTTTGCATGCACCCTGAAAGAAATCTAATGAATTCTATTTCCTCCACTGACGGCAATCGAAGCTGAACACAGGCGGCAGTGATGCAATTGGCATTTGATTCACCATGCCCACAGTTCTGCACCTGTGTCATTGCGAGAAGGAGCGAGGCAGTGCAACATAACACTTTGAGAATCCACATCCCCAGGGACAGGAGAGTGTACACACCAAGGAAAACAAATTCCTGGTGCAAATTATTTCTATTAACAGCCAGTATGTAGTTTAGATGAACCATTTCCAAACACAATGTATTTTGTTATACTGTTTATACAGCACTGTATAAATATCTGGTGTTCATCTGCTCAGTAGTACGATTAAAACTTCCAGGGCTTCTCGGAGCTTGCTTGTTGTTTGTTTGTTGTTTGCTTTGTTTGTTGTTTGGTTTCCNGACCAACCTGGGAGCCGAATGTAGAGAAACAGATAAAGGAATCGTGGTGTGGAGACACAATAGAAAATTTCCAGCTTGTAAGAAAGAACAAAGCTATGTAGCTTATGGGAAAATAGATGCAACTGGTGGAAAACATATTAAATAAATTAAGTCAGTCTCAAAAACGTTGCATTTTTTCTCATTTGTGGTTCCAAGATTTTATATAGATATATAAAATAATGCATATATATGTATATATATGACATGGAGTACAAATGAAGTTGTCTAGAGGAACAAAGGTATCTAACTAGAGAGAAGATAGTGGAGAAAGACTAGCATAGAAGTATATGAGGAGGCAATAGGCTCATATACTTGTATAAAAATGTCTTTTAGAAACCCAGCACCAGGTACAATGAATATACACCAATAAAAGTAAGAAGTAGAAGTTGGAGTCACAGAAAATAGCTGTTACCAATAGGCTGCTTAATAAAGGAGTGATAAAAAACATTTTGTCATGCTGTCCTTCGTCACTTGAACTCATGTCCTAACAATTATATTTCAAAAGGGAAAATACTGTTCAATCTTGGTAATGCATATATGTATAATATCATTGAGAGTTTAAATTTTCTCTTATAATGACTTATATACCTAGAGCTATGTAGAATGAATGTCTTAGTTCAGAAATGTATTTACTCCTTTAATTAGACAAGGTGAAACAAGTATTCTTCTCTTGCATTTTCTCTTCTTCTACATTTCCTATATTACAATCCTAAACATAGATGCACCTCACAGAGACATCTAATTTCATAAAAGAAATTTTATTAGCTCTAAAATCTCACATTGACTCCAGCAATGATAGTGGGTGACTTCAATACTCCACTGACACCAATAGACAGGTAAACCAGATAACAATAATAATAATAATAATAATAATAATAATAATAAATATAGAGCCCCTGGAGTTAAATGACATCATAAATCAAGTGGACCTTACAAATATCTATAGAACATTCCACCCAAACACTGAGGAATACACTTTCTTCTCAGCAGCCCATAAAACTTTACCCAAAACTGACCACAAAGCAAGTCTTCACAAGTTTATAAAAATAGAAATATCATCTTGTATTCTATCTTACCACAAAGGAATAAAACTACTATCAAAAACAAAAAATGGGGAAAAATACACAAATTCATAAAAGCTAAACAACATTACTGAATGAAAACTGGATCACAGGAGAAATCAAGAATGAAATTAAAAGTTTCTTTAGAATAGGTTGAAAATGAAAACACAACATACCAAAATCTTTTGGACATGAATGAAGGCAATCTTAAGAGGAAAATTTATAGCATTAAGTGCTTACATAAGAAAACTAGAAACATCTCCTTTAAATAAATTAATGGTGTACCAGAGAGCCTTACAAAACCAAGAACAGGGGCTGGAGAGATGGCTCAATAGTTAAGAGCACTGGCTGTTCTTTCAGAGAACATGAGTTTAATTTCCAGCATCCAAATTTTAAGACTATAAATAGGTCTTATATAGGACTTTAGGCACACTCAGGAAAAGTATAATCAGTCATTCATACAAAGAAAGAAAACTATTTCAGTCTTTTTTTCATAACTCACTTGTGAAAGTAATTCAACACAAGTGTATCATTTATCTAAGAAAAAACTTAAGGGAGTGGAGAGATGGCTCACCTGTTAAGAACACTGGCTGCTTTTGCAGAGAACCCAGTTTCAGTTGCCAGTACCCACATGGTGGCTAACGACTGTCCATAAATACAATTCCAGGGGATCTGACGTCCCCTTCTGACCTCTGTGGGCATTGCACAACACAGGTGCACTTCCCTACATACAGACAATACACTCATACACATAAAATAAAACAATTAATTAAATATTCAATTAAAAAAGGAAAGCAAGGGCTGGAGAGATGGCCTAGTGGTTAAGAGCACCGACTGCTTTTGCGGAGGACCTGGGTTCGGTGCCCAGCACCCACATGACAGCTGAGAACCATCTTTGACTCCAGTCCCAGGGGGAATCTGAAGCCCTCTTCTGACCTCCGCGGCATTGCACGACATGGGTGCACAGACCTACATGCAGCCAGTACATTCATACACATTAAAAAAATAATTAAAAAATTAAAAAAAAAATTTTTTTTTGAAGGAAAGCAAGAACAAACAACACTTAAAAAGCACAGATGGGAAGAGCTCAATAAAATCAAGGCTGAAATTAATGAAATAATAACAAAGAAAACAATATAAAAACTCATAATACAGAGAGTTGATTCTTTGAAAATATTAACAAGATTGGCAAATCTTTACCGAAATCAACCAAATGAATGAGGACCCACATTCACAAACTCGGAGATTAAAAGGGAACCATTACAAGCAACACTGAAGAAATTCAGAAAACCATAAGGACATATTTTAGATCTCAATATTCCACTAAGCTAGAACATACAAAAGAAATAAATAAATTTCTAGATAGTTACAGCCTACCAAAATTAAATCAAAATGACATACATCATTTAAACAGATGCATAGCTACCAATGAGACAGTGTAATTAAAATACTCCCAACTAACAAGAGCCCAGGACAAGATGAATATAGCACAGAATTCTACCAAATCTTCAAAGGACAACTAACACCAAATTATTCTGTAAAATAAAAAAGGAAGGAACACTACCAAATCCTTTCTATAAGGCTACTATTATTCTAATACCAGAATCACTCAAAGATCCCCCCCCAAAATAAAACCATAAGCCAATCTCTGAACGCATCAAAAAGATTATTCAACATCATCAAGTTGGCTCCATTCCAGTGAGACAAGGATGGTTCAACATACATAAATCAGGGCTAGAGAGATGGCCTAGCGGTTAAGAGTGCTGACCGCTCTTACAGAGGACCCTGGTTCGATCCCCAGCACCCACATGGCAGCCGAGAGCCGTCTGAAACTCCAGTTCCAGGAGAACTCCGGCTCCAGGGAAATCCGAGACCCTCTTCTGACCCCCGCAGCATTGTACGACACGGGTGCACAGACCTGCATGCAGACAGTACATTCATACACATACAGAAATAAATAAAAAAAATACATAAATCAGTAAATGTAATCTACATTATAAACACACTCAAGGACAGAAAGCAGATGATCATCTCATTAGATGCAGAAAAAGCTTTTGACAAAATCCATCATAATAAAAGTCATGGAGAATCTAGATAAATGGGACATATCTCAATGTAATAATGGCAGTATACTACAAGCCCACAGGCAACATCATACATGGACAAAACATCATCAATGGGCGAAACATCATCAATGGACGAAAACTGAAAGTATTCCCATTAAAATCAGAAACAAGAAAGGATGTCAACTCTCTCCATTCCTGTTTACTACAGTATTTGAAGTCTTACCTAGAGCAATAAGACAAACGAAGAAGGAAAAAAGGATACACATTAGAAAGTGCAAAGTCAAAATATCTCACCATGCACAAAACTCAACTTCAAATGGCTCAAGTACTGTAACATAAAACATGATGACCTCAATCAGATAGAAGAGAAAGTAAGGAATATATTATAACTTCTAAGTACAGGAAAGTACTTTCTGAATAGGACTACAGTAGCACAAGCATTAAGTCCAGCAATTAATACATAGGACATCATGAAACTAAAAAGCTTCTGTACAACAAAGGACACCATCATTCAAGTGAAATGACAACCTACAGAGTGGGGAAAACTACATAAAAAACAAATAACGCAATTACAAAGTGAGGCAGGGAGCTGAACAGGGAGTTCATTAAGATGAAACACAAATGACTGAGAAAAACTTTAATGTTCAACATCTCTTGTCATTATTAAATGCATAGTAAAACCTCTTTCAGATTTCATCTTACCACATCGCAGGATGGCTAAGATCCAAAAACAAACAATAAAAAATTGCTGGTAGAGTTAGAAAGGGGAACACTTATCCACCACTTGAGAGAAGGCAAACTGGTGCAACCACTATGGAAATCAGTGTGGAGTTTCCTCAAACAGCTAGAAATTGATCTACCATTTGATCAAGCCATCCCACTCTTGGCTCTATATCCAAAAGACTCAATACCCTTGACAAGACTCAGAATGAAGGAATGTTATATAGAGAGGCAAAGGATGATCTTAACAGACAGGCCCTGGTGGGTTTCCCCCTCAGTCTATTATTATTAGCGCAGATATTTGTTCCAATCTTATTTCAACACATTTGTCTATACCTTATGAAACATAAACACAAATATGAATAGTTCACTGTGTGCCTTTGCATCCTCATACTAAAGTTTCCCATATTGTGCAAAACTATTATCAAATAATCTGTCTTTTTTAATGAGAATATCAGCTACCACGTACCACTTTCCTACCTCTAGAAACTCTTGTAGAATGCCAAATTTGAAAGATAAAAAAGATTTGGAGATCTCCTTTACAATGATGTGGTTATTTTAACACAACTAAATGCACTCCAACAAGTAAAAAATTGTTAAAAATAGTTCCGACTTCATCACATCAATGATAAAATCTTATCACACTGATCCTTTAGGAACAGTAGGTTAGTCTACCCAATGACATTTCAATAAGCAATGTAATGCTTCAACAGTAATGCTGAAAATATTGTTTTAATGACAATAAAGTACAATTTAAAGAACTGGGATGATAATAGCTTCTATGATTCTTAAACACACAGGGATAACTAGTACTATTAAGTCACTTTCCCACAAATATTATATAATTCAAGAAAGTATACTTCTGATTTTAAAATGCATATTAAAGGCACAGTGGTAAATAGCGAAGGGTAAATCATTTCTTGACAATGTTTACAAAAGCTGCAAACAAGCCTGTAGGAAAGGAGTGATATTAAATGCTTTATCTTTGCACTAAACGATATCCAAAAAGCTTGAATCATATAAAAATAATTCAACTGACTTGAATGCCCTTTGAAAGTATATAAAAATAGTTTTATTAAAAGGCTGCTAGAAAATGATAATCCCATTACAGGAAAGACTTACTACTATTATGCTTTTTTTGACAAATTAATACATTCCCAGGAAAATATAATGGTTTTGTATTGGTTGTACATCCCTATTTTCCTTTTTTTGCAGTTTTTTTTCCACAGTGAGGTTTATTTGCCTGTTTCTGAATTTTTTTCAAAGGCATAGAATTTATTTTCAACAAAAATACAGGTGTTAATTCCCCAAATCTAGGGGAAAAGACTTATTCAGGTTGAGCAGGTACACAGAGCAAAAAAAAAAAAAAAA
>VZQC01009854.1:1401006-1427617 GCA_009823505.1 Rhizomys pruinosus | reverse complement strand
CCCTGTAGCCCCAGCTGTCCTGGAACTCACTCTGTAGACCAGGCTGGCCTTGAACTCACAAAGATCCGCCTGCCTCTGCCTCCCAAGTGCTAGGATTAAAGGCGTGTGCCACCACGCCCGGCTCTGAATATCTTTTTAAACAATGTACTCTCTCTTTATTCTTTTTGTCTTTTTACTAAGATCTCAAGTTTTATGTCTGCAGTACAGTTTCTCTGGTCTTACTGATTATTTGTATCTGGTTTTACTTTCCTTTTGAATGCTTAAGGCCACACAGTTAGCCCAGATTAAACAAGGTTTTTGTTTTCTCAAGGTCGGTTGAGGATCTGGTCCTCAGGGTTCTCTCGAGAGGTTTTTGCGGAGGGGAGAGTAGAAGGGTGGGAGCCCCTTGCTCCTTTCAGCTTTTCATTTACCAGTTTCATCCACTTGAGGACAAAAGCAGGTCTTTCTAGACCAGGCTTCCTTTTCAGAAGCATGAGCAGATTTTCCTCTCTTTAGACTGGACACTGGCTGAAGTCCCATCAGTGGATCTCCAAGACCTCCCTGAACAGCAAGACTGGTGACCCACATCTGTAGGACATTTCAAGAGGTGCCCCCATGCATAATCCCCTAAGACTCGGTTGACCTCTGAGGGCACGGAACAAAGTTATCCCTTAGATCCCTTGGCCAAATTGGTATGGATTTTAAGTATGGTTGTTAAGCACTCAGAAAGGCTGAGTTGCACCAGCCTATTACATTGCACATATATTAAGATTGTATCATTTGAAAACAAATTGTATGTTATTTCCATATCATATTTCTTGATTCACATCTTTCCATTTTAATCCCATAATACTCTAAAAGATGCACACATCCCCTCCATCATGTACCGAAAACCTAAGGTATAAAAATAAGTGTTAGGTCAGCTCTAGAACCTGTTTAGAGATTCACATTGCAAGAGCATAGTTGTCTTTAGATCATGAGGAATATAACATTAACATTGTTCAGTTTGCCTTACAACTAGGTACTTGGTGCTAGCATCCACAGATAAGGGATACCATTCATCCTTTGTGTTTCTGGGATTGTTACTTCACTTAGCATAAAATCTTCTAGTTCCATCCATTTACCTGCAAATTTCATGATGTCATCTTTCTTTACCACTGCATAGAACTCCATTGTGTAGATATACGACATTTTCTCTATCCACTTGTCAGTTGAGGGGCACTTGGGTTGGTTCCAGCTCTTCGCTATTGTGAAGAGAGCTGCAATAAACATGGCTGTACATATATCTCTGTGGTAGGAAGAGTCTGATGGATATATTCCCAGAAGTGGTATGGCTGGGTCAGGTGGTAGGCTCATTTTGAGTCTTTTAAGGTTTCTCCATACTGCTTTCCGTAGTGGTTACACAAGTTTGCATTCCCACCAGCAGTGGACAAGTGTTCCCCTTTCCCCATACCCTCTCCAGCATTTAGTATCATTTGTTTTCTTGATCCTTGCCAGCCTTATCAGGGTGAGATGATATCTTAAAGTGGTTTTAATTTGCATTTCCTTAATTATTAGTGATGTTGAACACTTTTTAAGATGTTTCTCAGCCATCTCTATTTCCTTACTTGTGAAGTCTTTGCTCAGCTCTTTACTCCATCTTTTGAGCGAGTCATTTGTTTTCTTCTTTGTTTTTTGAATAGTTTATATATTCTGGAAGTTAATGCTCTGTCAGATGTATCAGCAGTGTAGGTTCCTCCCACTCTGTGGGTTTTCTCTTCACTTCTCTGACTGTTTCTTTTGCTTTGCAGAAACTTTTGAGTTTAATAAGGTCCCACTTGTCAATTATCGACCTTATTTCCTGAGCAGCTGTTGTCTGATTTAGAAAGTCGTTTCCTACACTTATGTCTTGTAAGTTGCTGCCAACTTTTTCTTCTATCACCTTCAGAGTTTTCGGTTTCACATTGAGGTCTTTGATCCATTTGGAGTTGATTTTTGTACAGGGTGAGAGGTAGGGGTTTAATTTTATTCTTCTACAAGTGGTGATCCAGTTTTGCCAACAACATTTGCTGAAGATTCTGTCTTTCCTCCATTGAGTCTTCTTGGCCCCCTTGTCAAATATGAGTGACTGAAATTGTATGTGCTCAAGTTTGGATCTTCAGTTTTGTTCCATTGGTCAACAGCTCTGTTTTTGTGCCAGTACCAGGCTGTTTTTATGACTACAGCCCTGTAGTATAGTTTGATATCTGGTATAGAAATCCCCCCAGTATTGCTCTTTTCACTCTGGGTTGCTTTGGTTATTCAGGGTATTTTGTTGTTCCATGTGAATTTAAGAATGTTTTTTTTCCAAGACTGTGAAGAATGACCTTAGAATTTTAATTGGGATTGCATTGAATCTGTATATTAATTTGGGTAGAATGGACATTTTTACTATATTAATTTTTCCAATCCATGAGCATGGGAGGTCTTTCCATCTTCTGATGTCTTCTTCAATCTCCTTCTTCAGGAATTTATAATTTTTGTTGTAGAGATCTTTGGTGGTTTTGATTAAGTTTATTCCTAGATATTTTATTGTTTTTGAGGCTATCGTGAGTGGGAAGTTCTCCTTATAATCCTTCTTCAGTTGTTTGTTGTGGGTGTAAAGAAAGGCTACTGATTTTTCTAGGTTAATTTTGTATCCCACCACTTTACTGAAACTTTTATTCATTTCTAGGAGTTTTCTGGTGGAGTTTTTAGCATCCCTTAGATAAACTATCATATGGCTGCAAAAAGGGATAGTTTTACTTCCTCTTTTCCAATTAGTATTCCTTTAATTGCCTTTTCTTGACTTATTGCACCAGCCAGTGTTTCAAGCACTATATTGAAGAGGAGTGGTAACAAGGGGCAGCCTTGTCGGGTTCCTACCTTTATCAGGAATCCTTCTAACTTTTCTCCATTTAGGATGATGCTGGCTGTGGGTTTCTTATATATGGCTTTGATTATGTTGAGGAATGATCCTTCCAGTCCAATTCCCCCTAATATTTTAATCATGATGGGATGCTGTATTTTGTCAAAGGCCTTTTCTGCATCAATTGAGATGATCGTGTGGTTTTTGTCCTTCAGTCCATTTATGTGTTTTGATATTTACTGATTTTCTTATGTTGAACCATCCCTGCATCACTGGTATGAATCCAACTTGGTCATGGTGAATGATCTTTTTGATGTGGGTCTGTATATGGTTTGCAAGTATTTAGTTGAGAATATTTGCATCTGAGTTCATTAATGAGATGGGTCTGTAGTTCTCTTTTTTGGTTGTATCCTTGCCTGGTTTTAGTATTAGAGTGATGCTGGCTTCATAGAAGGAATTTGGGAGATTTCCCTCTGCTTCTATCCTTCTGAACAGGTTTAGTAATAATGGTTGTAAGTCTTCTTTAAATGTTTTATAGAATTCTGCTGTGAAACCATCTGGATCTGGGCTTTTTTTAGTTGGGAGGTCTCATTACATTTTTAATTTCTTTATATATTATGGGTCTGTTTAAGCTGTCAATCTCCTCTTGGTTTAACTTTGCTGATTCCCCCAGATTGCATATATTCATCCATTTCTCTTAGCTTCCATCAAATTTAGTAGAGTATAGGTTTTCGAAGTATTTCTGAATGATTGTCTGGATCTTTTCACTGTCTGTTGTGATATTTCCCTTCATCAAGAATTCTGTTGATTTGGAGTTGCTCTTTCTTTCTTTTGGTAAACTGGGCTAAGGGTCTGTCTATCTTGTTTATTCTCTCAAAGAACCAACTTTTGAATTTGTTGATTTTTTTGGTATTGCTTTCTTTGTTTCTATTTCATTAATTTCTGCTCTGATTTTTGTTATTTCTTCCTGTCTGTTGTGTTTAGGATATATTTGTTGTTGTCTTTCCAGTGTTTTTAGCTGCAGTGTTAGCTCATTTATCTGTGCTCTTTCTTTTTTTTTTAATGTAGGCACCCAGGGCTATAAACTTCCCTCTTAGGACTGCTTTTAAAGTATCCCATAGGTTTTGTTGTGTTGTACTGTCATTGTCTTTTAGTTCCAAGGAATGTTTTTATTTCTTTCTTTATTTCCTCCTTGACCCATTCATTATTCAGGAGTGTGTTGTTTGGTCTCCATGTGTTCATGTAGGTATCAGGGCTTATCCTGGTGTTGATATTGAGCTTTATTGTACTATGGTCTGATAGAATGCATGAAATTATTTCAATTTTTTGTATTTGTTGAGTTTTTTTTCTGTGTCCAAATATGTGGTCAATTTTGGAGACTGTTCCGCGGGGTACTGAGTAGAAAGCATATTCTCTGGTGCTTGGGTGGAATATTTGGAAAATGTCTGTGAGGTCCATTTCCTTTATTGTATTGTTCAGTTCAGATGTCTCTCTCTTTATTTTTTGTCTGGTTGATCTGTCCAAAGGACACGGTGGGGTATTGAAGTCCCCTACTATGAGTGTGCAGGGGTTAATCTGTGCCTTGAGGTCCTCTAACGTTGTATTTACAAAGCTTGGTGCACCAGAGTTTGGGGCATATATATTCATGATTATGAAGTCTTCATGGTTAATTTTCACTTTGATAAGGATATAATGGCCCTCTTTGTCTCTTCTGATTGCTGCTATGTTGAAGTCTATTTTGTCTGATATTAAGATAGCAACTCCTGCTTTCTTTTTAGTACCATTTGCTTGGAATTTTTTTCTATCCTTTCACTTTAAGTTGATTCCTATCCTCAAGGGTGAGATGGGTTTCTTGTAGACAGCATATTGACGGAGTCTGTTTCCAAAACCATTCTCCCAATCTATGCCTTTTGATTAGGGAGTTTAGCCCATTAATATTTAAGGTTATAATTGAAAGGTATGTGCTGTTTCCTTTCACCTTATTATCTGTTTGCATTTTTTGTGTAGGTTTCTACTTCTGCATTTCTGTTTTTATTAAATTTTTCTTTCAAGGTGCCTGGGGGTAATTGCTCCTCTTCTCTGTCCTTTGAATTGCTTCAAGTATTCTCTGAAGGGTTGGTTTTCCAAACTTGTATTCTTTCATCTTGTTTACGTTATGGAAGATTTTTCTCTTTCTTTCAACTAGAATCAACATTTTTGAGTATATTAACCTGGGTTGGCATTTATAGTTGTTTAGCACTGGTAATGCTTTGGTCCACATTCTTTCATAGTTTGTGTTGAAAAGTCAGCTGTAATTCTGATAGGTTTACCCTTATATGAAACTTGTTTTTCTCTTGTGACTTTCAGAATTTTGTCTTTGTTTTGGGTGTCTAGCATTTTAACTATGATATGATGGGAGGAGTTTCTCTTCTGGTCTAGTCTATTTGGTGTTCTACTTGCTTCTTGTATTTGTATGGGTTTGTCATTTTTTAATTTGGGGAAATTTTCCTCTATTATTTTGTTGACAATCTGATCAATAACATTCTCTTGGGATTCTTCTCCTTCCTCTATCCCTATGATGCAGAGGTTTGATCTTTTCATAGTGTCCCACATTTCCTGGTTGTTCCACTCTTCTGTATTTTTAAATTTTTCATAGTCTTTACTTGAGCATTTTAGTTGTTCTGTGTTGTCTTCTAGGTCTGATATTCTTTTTTCTGCTCCCTCCATTCTGCTTCTAAGGCTTTTTCACATTCTTTCCTCTTGATTGGATGACTGTTCGATTTTCTTTTTCATTTCTTCCTGCTTTTCTTACTATTTCCATTTCCTTTTGGAACTTCTCAATCTTTTCTTGTAGCTCATTGGTTTCCTTTTTCATTTCAGCATGGGGTCTTTTCAGTGTTTCCACTTCCTTCTGGAGTTTGTCATTTTGTCCCTCTAGCTCTTTCTGGAATCTGTCATTTACTCCTTTTGGTTCTTTCCAACGTTTTTCCTTGTCTCCCTCTAGGTCCTTTCTGAGTTTTTCATTCTCTCCTCTTAGTTTTATGATTTCTTTGAATATATCTGTGATTGTTATTTTGGGATCCGTGTCCTGGGTTACCTCTAGGGAGATCCCATTGTAGGAGTCCTCCACTGGCTCTATACAGTTTGGTGTGGAGTTATTCTGTGCTTTTCCCATATTGTTCTTTTGTTGTGCTCTTGGCATGTGGTTTGCCTTTTGCCTGTATTCTGATGTGAATCTTGAATGCCTCTTCACCTTGTTGAAAGATTGTTTTCCTTGATTCCTTTGGGTGTCTTTGTTGTATTCTCCTTGTGAATGGAGTGTTAACTTGTCTAGGTTTTAGGCTTTAAATTCTGGTTATATATTAGAAGGTATAGTTCACTTTTCCCTTTTTGTTCTGCAAGACCTTGGTGGGGAGCTACCTGGATGACACCTTCTAAACACTGTATTCCCTCTGCTGCCAGCCACTCCCTCCTGAGTTCCAGTTGGCGGTTCTACCTTCCACCACCACCCCCCCCCCAGTTGTTCAGGCAGCAGTCTGTGTTCGAACCTCAGCTCTTAGCTCCCAGAGCCTTCTGGGCGGACCCATCGGTCCACATGACCTGCTGGTCCACACACTCTCCGCCCCCAGCTGCTTGGGCAGCACGTAATCTGCCCCTAACTGCTTAGGCAACAGTCTGTGCTTCAACCTCTGCTCCTAGCTCCCAGAGCCCTCTGGGCAGACCCATAGGTCCACATGACCACTGGTCCACACACTCCTTCCCCAGATGCTTGGGCAGCATGTAATCTACCCCCAGCTGTTCGGGCAGCAGTCTATGTTCGAACCTCAGCTCCTAGCTCCCCAGTATATCCCTATTTTCTACTATATTTTCCTACCAAGTTCTGCTCTGAACAGAATAAGAAAAAAATATTTTCAAATTTGGAAGGAGATTTTCTATGGGAACAATAGTATTTCTGTTATGAGCTGAATGTTCTGCTTTAAACGAATGGCAGCTCAGTGGGGTGACATTAGCAACACTTCATAGCACTGACATGGTTGCTAACAATTGTATCAACTCAGGTTCCATGAGACCCAACGCCCTCTTTTGAGCTCTGCAGGAACAGCATGACACAAGCACTCTTACATACATGCAAGCAATACACTCATACACATACAAAAATTAAAATAATAAATAAATATATTTAAAGTAAGCATCTTCCAAATTTTCCCAAATTAAGAAATGTACCATTGAAAGAGCTCAATGGACACCATGGAAAATAAATCCAGAATTATCAACTGCAAGACATATAATAACAATGCCCTTACTAAAAAAAATTCCAATTATGGGCCAAGAGTGGTGGCACACACCTTTAATCCTACCACTCAGGAGGCAGAGGCAGTCGGATCTCTGTGAGTTTAAGGTCAGCCTGGTCTACATAGTGAGTTCCAGGACAGCTGGGACTACAGTGAGACCTTGTCTCAAAAAAAAAAAATTTACTTGGTGTCAAGTTGGTAAAAGTAACTTCTCATGTACACTGAAATTATTAAATTAGTCAGTTTCCTTTTGGCTCATGCAAAAACTTAAGTTTTAAGACAAAATGTCCCAAACCCACCAGACTAAGTTAACCTGGCAGGATGTCCAGTATGCCAATTGAGGGTATTAAATCAATGTGATCCCCTTGGAGAAACTGAGAGAGGTGACTAATGGACCTAACTCTTTTTGGAGAATTAGCATGAGCTTTTTTTTTACCATGAGCTTTTNTACAGAGTGAGTTCCAGGACAGCTGGGGCTACAGGGAGACCCTGTCTCGAAAAGACAAAAAAAAAAAAAAAAAAAAATGAAATGAAAGCTCAGTGATGAATATTATAAAACTCTTTAAAGAATCGTATACCTAAAAATAACCATATGTCTGATGTATAATAACTTTAGAGGGCAGTATTTATGAATTCTAAAAATAGGGATTCAGAATTCTGAAGGCACTTTGAAATATCAGTATTTCTTAAAACAAGGAATCACAGCAAGAGCGAATTTGTAGTTTCTATAGGTTACCTTTAACATTCCTTTTAAAACTTGCAATTACTTTTTCTCATTAAGCAGTCATGATATATTATAATTATAAGCCTCAAGAATCACATATCATTGCATCTTTAGAAAACATAGCAAGGTTATCTCTGGGTGGTGAAATTATAGAGTTTTGTTTTGTTTTCTCTTGGGGATTTTTGGCATTGAGCATGAATTATTTTTACAATTAGAAAAAGGAATAAATGTTCTGCTTTAAAGGGGTAAGAAGATGTACAGAGCAGGAAGGAACAAGAGATTTATTTTATGTGAATAAGTTTCACTGCAGTCTACCCACCTAAGAAGCATGACTGTGAAGAAAAATGCAGATGTTTGCCTTTGTACTCAATTCATTACAGGCATCATTTGAAAAAAAAATATTTCCCCAAAATGCTGAGAGTGTAGACTTGTGTGTGGTTTCTGTGTGGGCATGCACACACTCAGGTTAGGTGTCTGGCAGGATACACAAGACATCTAAAAATAAATTTCACAGGACTGGAGAGTTGGCTCAGCACTTAGGAACACCAGCTGCTCTTGCAGAAGACCCAGGTTCAAGTCCTAGCACCCCTACAGTGGCTAACAACCATTTGTGACTCCAGTTCCAGGGATCTGACACCCTCTTCTGGCTTCATCAGGCACTGCGGAACACTTACAGCCATAACATGCATACACACAAATAAATAATTTAAAAATATAAAAATAAATTTCACCTTTCAATATATACATAAGAATGCTGTTTTTCAAACTGACAAAACATTTACAACATGGGTGTTAATTAAAAACACATATTCTTAACTTCTATCCCAGCTTCCTAATCGAAATCACCAAGATCAGTCTAGTATGGGAAACACCAAGACACAACTTAGTCGGTGCAAGCCTGTCTCTAGTTTTCATCCATTTCGAGAACTCTGGGTGGAATTTAGGTTTGTTTAAGCCTATGTTTTCCCCCAAATGCAGTGTTCTGTCATCCCTCCAGAGCCCCACACTTGTTAGATGGCATTAGCACAGGCAATGGCAAAAGGAAAATAGATGGGAACAGAGACACTGAGCTCATCATACTAGACAGGTCCTTACATGCATCAGGCAAGTGATTTTCACATCTTTTATTTTTGTCTGACTGCCTTAAAATGGTTATTTGACTATTCAGTAATATTTCCTGTGAGCATTTATAGCCTTTTGAATTCTTTAACAAATCAATATGATTTTTCTCTATAGCCCTGGGAGAGAATAAAAAATTGCCATCCGTTATCAACAGAACATTCTGCCACAGTGATAGTGTCTTCTCAAATATCTACTGACAGAGGGCTTCCAAACACTCATTAGTTCTTCTGTTGCCAGCGCTTGTCAGGGAAAGGAAAAGGCTGGGCTTGCCCATTTCTCCTTGCTGCCATTAGACATTCTTTGAAACCCATGTGTTTGCATGCACCCTGAAAGAAATCTAATGAATTCTATTTCCTCCACTGACGGCAATCGAAGCTGAACACAGGCGGCAGTGATGCAATTGGCATTTGATTCACCATGCCCACAGTTCTGCACCTGTGTCATTGCGAGAAGGAGCGAGGCAGTGCAACATAACACTTTGAGAATCCACATCCCCAGGGACAGGAGAGTGTACACACCAAGGAAAACAAATTCCTGGTGCAAATTATTTCTATTAACAGCCAGTATGTAGTTTAGATGAACCATTTCCAAACACAATGTATTTTGTTATACTGTTTATACAGCACTGTATAAATATCTGGTGTTCATCTGCTCAGTAGTACGATTAAAACTTCCAGGGCTCTGGAGCTTTGCTTTGTTGTTTGTTTGTTTGTTTGTTTGTTTGTTTGTTTGTTTCCCCTTGGCCATCAACAAGGCCACAAGTGGCTTACAGGCTAGAGCAGATGGAACAGCACAGTTTCTTGGGCCAGTTCTCAAGATTTAAGCAGAGGCCTCAACCCTACCTGGACTCACTTAATCTGTTCCATTTTCTTCGGATCAGTAGTCCTGAAGGCTTTTTCATCCTTGTTTCCTCCTGCCCCACTACATGTCAGCCTGACAGATCTCCTGTCCCTATCGCATCTCTTAAGAGAAGGGTTTTTATGAATGCCACTTCACGTCACTCCACATGCCAGTTACTCTTCCTTGCCCCTCGCTTTTCATTTCTGCCAAGCCCATCAACACATCTGAGCTCCTCACAGAGTCCAAAGTCACGCTCTTACCATCATAGCTACGCCTTCTTTTCCCGCACTCTTCCTCCTCTCCTCAGACACAATCATTGTAGCTCAAATGAGGGGCCCAAAGAAAATCTACCCGAGGGGTTAAGTTGGACAGAATTCCAAAAGAAGCAATGTTAGTCCTGTCAGGACAGAAACTAAACCAGTAATTTTGAATTAGAAGAATATAAGAAATGAAAACTAGTAAAAGATGGTTAACTCCTAAAGAGACAAGATAAAAGTCTAAGGAAAACAGAAATAGCAAATATAGGGACCAAGTTTTCCTTCTGGGCAGAGAAGTAATGGTAGCTCACTGAAGATGGCTGGGGCACCATAGGCAGAGCTGGTTCAGGGTGGTGAATAACAACCAACCCTCTAAAGTGCTTCAGAAACTCCCTGGATGGTGGATACCACTTTGTCTCCCATATACACCACTGGCAACAACATAATGAAATCAAAGCACCCAACAAGAGCAATCCCCTACCCCTGATATGCCTTCCACTATACCTACAGTGGATTTTACTGACAAGGCTTACATGACCCCTGCTAGCAAAAGAAATGTTTACACATCCATCTCCAGAGTGAACAACAGAGCATATGTTTTCACCGTTCCTCTTCACTATCACCCTAGATTTAAGGGACAACAAATTAAGTGAATAATATTGGGACACAAAATAAAACTGTTTTTGTTCGCACAGGAAGTAATTATTTACATGGAGAATCACAAAATAACAACTAAATAAATAAAACCTCTCAGAACTAATGAACTGTTTATAAAGGTACAGAATACCAGGTTAACACACGAAACCACTATATTTCTAATACATTTCAATGACTTAGAAATTTTACATTCAAAGAAGACGCTATTCACATTAGCACCTAAAAATGAAATACCTAGGAATAAACCTAACTAACTAACTATATATAAGATATATGTAAGATTTATAAAAGGAAAACTATAAAATGTTAATAAAAGAAGTCAAAATCAAACTAAATAAAAAGCAGTCCACGGACCTGAGTGTACAAAGCTTAGATCAGAGACTTCCCAGGACCACCTGAAGCACAGAGTACCCCCCCCCTGCCAACTGGAATTTTTGAGGGAGTGTTCAAGTGGATATTTTGGAGAATCTTCAGAACAGAAAGGGAAGAGTAAATGGATGGAACTAGAAGATATTATGTTAAGTGAAGTAACACAGTCCTAGAAAAACAAAAGACGAATGGTATCCCTCATCTGTGGATGCTACTGCCAATTACCTAATTGTAAGTATTTCTTGTGCACGGCCCCTTGAGCTTTTGTCCAAGTAGTTGGGAGTGATGCATATTGGAAAGAACAACGACAACAACAGCAACAACAACAGAAAAAGATTGCGTCAAAAAACTGACTGAAACAGTGAACTTTTGCTCAAAACAGTCAACTTCCACTTAGAAAGCCTGGGAAAAAAAGATGAAAAACATGTTTGGCAGAATGAATGAGCTCTGGTGGAGTAGGGAGGGGGACACGGGTTTAGATTTGATTAGTAAATACATCTATTTATACATATATCTATATATATCTATACCTATATATATATTATATATATATATTATATTATATAAACAGTCAATGTTCAGATTAGGAGTCACTAATACTGACAACACAATGTCATTTCCTGCTCGGGTTGATCTCTAACCTTCAACACAAGCAAACCAAAAGCGTAGCAAGTTATTTTGTGGATAGTAGCAAATTGATTAAAAAATGTATATGGAAAAGCAAAAGACTCAAAAGAGCTAACACAATATTGAAGAAAAATAAATTCCATGTTAATACTTACTATGAGTCTACACCAATGCCTGAAACAGTAAAAGAAACAAAATCTACCTAAAATGTGGTCAAAATATCTGGACAATTCATCAAGCAATAAATCCAGGCAGCAAATAAACATATGAATGAATGTTCAACATCATATATCATTAGAGAGTTGTAAATTATAAACAATGAGATATCACTATGTACCTACTAGAATGGATAAAGTCCAGAACACTGACTACACCAGATTCTGGCAGGGACGTGAAGCAAATTAATTCACTTTTATTGCTGGTGGGAGTGAAGGCAATATAACAAAGTCATTTGAAATACATTGCAGCTTCTTCCAAGCGAATAATCTTACCCTATGATACGGCAATGGTATTATTAATTGGTCAAAACATGTCTATACAAAAACCTGCACATGTTTCTAACAGCGTTACTAATGATTGTCAATGAAAGTATGTCCACACAATTAAAATACTCTTCAGCAATAAAAACAAGTAATCTTCAAGCCATGAAAAAAAAACATGGAGGAATTTCAATTTTTTAAAGTCCAAAAAGGCTTATGATGATGACTCCCCATTATTAACTGCAAGAACGAGAAAAAAGGAGGCGGCGCGGTGGTGGGCCGCGGCACGCCTTTAATCCTAGCACTTGGGAGGCAGAGGAGGCCAGGCGCATCTTGTGGTTCAAGGCCTCAGCCTTGGTCTACAGAGGAGATTCACCGGACAGCGGTGGCACTTACAGGGAACCCTGTCTCGAAAAGACTACAAAAAAAAAAAAAAAAAAAAAAAAAAAAAAAAAAAAAAAAAAATAAATGCCAGAAAAGGGCAATATAAAGAAATGAGAGAAAGGTAAGTAATTATCCATGGTCTAAGCAAGAGATAGAAAGACACAAAGGCCAGTTGGGTGGTGTGACTGCTCACAAAACGGAATCTGATATCAAGACAGGGAATGACCACAGTGTGTTCATAGAATATCAGTCAATATATTTTAAGTCCTTTCCAGTCAAGCATTTGTACCCAGATGCTCTTCAGTGCACAGTGCACGCACATCTACTGCAGTGTAGTCAGCCTTTGTAGAGTCTCTCCCTTAAAGAAGATCTATTCCCCCTCACCCAGCAGTAATCAGTTGTCAGGTATTAGAGGACTATATACAGTAAGATACCATTTTAAAATGTTTTATGCATTATATTTTTTTGTCTTTTTGAGACAGTGTCTCCCTGTAGCTCCAGCTGTCCTGGAGCTCACTCTGTAGACCAGGCTGGCCTTGAACTCACAAAGATCACCTGCCTCTGCCTCCCAAGTGCTAGGATTAAAGGCATGCGCCACCACACCCAGCACATTATTTTTATTTTATGTATATGAATGTTTTGCTTGCATGTATGTCAGGGCACCATGTGCATGCAATGCCCCACAGAGGCCAGAAGAGGGCATCAGAAAAAAAAAACAACAGATAAGTGGAGCATTATAGTCAGATTATGCAGAATATGGGCTTCTTAGAAAGTATCAACTAGAATAGTTAGAAGCCTAAGACCCCTTGCTTATTAGAGAATTTCAAGAAATGTTTAATAAGTTTAAGTTGGAAAAAACAAATGTCAAAACATAAAATAGTTTTCTTCAAACACCACAAAAACTACCTCCTAAAGATGAAAAATGAATAATATATATTTTAATGTATTAAAATATGTTTCTTTGGTGATCAGAACAAGTTTCCATGGAAGTTACAGTAACTCCAAACTAACATTTGGAATTAACCATCAGGCAGGCTGCCTAGGAAAAATGATATTTGAGCTAGTCTGAAAGATAATTTCTTAGAGTAATAAAAAGGAATCTTAAATGATTTTTTGAAAAATTGAACTAAATTAAGATTATTTCTCAGGTCTCTTCGAATCAAAACTCCGAAAAGCAAAAAAGGTTCCAAAAGGTAAGCAGGAGTTAAGTTCATCATGAAAGAGGCACAGAAGGCATATACATGTGGCTTAAGTTGCATCAAAGGAGTATAATGTAGCCAAAAGCTCTGCTTCCTTCATTTTTTTCTTGATAACTATTTGGAGAGTGTTAAATTTGGTATGAAATGTGAATCTTCAGTGCTATGACTGGATAAGATGAAATCTCGAAACAGTTTTAATTTGCGTTTCCCTGGTGGCTAAGGATAGTGAATATTTTTTCAAGTATCTATTGGCCATTTGAATTTCTTCTTTTAGGAACTATCTACTCAGTTCATTCACTCATTTATTGATTAGATGATTTACTGTTTGGACATTTAATTATACCCTTCAGTATATGACCTAGATGTTAATCCTGTTTTTTAAAAGTATTAGTTCATTTTTATGACAATTAGGTGGCTGTAGCTCTGTGGGTTTATTACCAGGTCCTCTATGCTATTTCACTGGTCTCCATGCTGGTTTTGTTACTATGGTGCTGTATAGGCTGATAGTGACTATCATAAGGCCTCCACTATTGCTTTCTGCTTTAGATTATTTTGGCCAGTGTGCTTCTATATGAATTTTGGGACTGGCTTTTCTATTTCTTTGTAGAACACAATTGAAATTTTGATGGGGAATAAATAGAAATCTGTATAAGGTATCTTTCCATCTTTTGGTGTCTTCTTTTTTCAAAGTCTTAATTTTTTCTTTTTATAATAGAGCTCTTTACTTTCTTGGCGAGGAGCTATTTTTTTTTAAACTTTTGTGAATTATGTATTCTTTTTGTTCTTTTCTCAACAAGTTCATTATTGTTATGGGGAAAGACACTGACTTAATGTTGGTCTTGTATCCTGCTATTTTGTTGAAAATATTTATCACATCTAATAGTATTCCACTGGTATGTTTATGATTCTTTAAATATAAGATCACATCTTTTGAAATTTTTTTTTTAATTTTATTTTTATTTATTTATGTGTATGAATGTACTGTCTGCATGCAGGTCTGTGCACCCGTGTCGTGCAATGCCGCGGAGGTGAGAAGAGGATCTCGGATTCCCCTGGAACTGGAGTTCTCCTGGAATTGCAGTTACAGACGGTTCTCAGCCGCCATGTGGGTGCTGGGGATCGAACCCGGGTCCTCTGCAAGAGCGGTCGGCGCTCTAAACCGCTAGGCCATCTCTCCAGCCCCATAAGATCACATCTTTTGAAAGTAAGAATAGTTTTACTTCCTTTCATATTATATCCCTTTTATTAATTTCTCATCTTCTTGTTCTAGATGAGAATTCAAGAACTATACTGAATAACAGTGGAGAGACTGAGCACCCTTGCCTCAGTGAGATTTTTAGAGAAAAATGCTCTCAGGTTTTTCTCCCATTTAGTATATTGTTGGCCATCGATTAATCTTATATTGTCGTTATTATGCTAGGGTATGTTCTTTCTATTCCTAGCTTCCCAAGGGCTTTTACTATGAAGGAGTTTTTGAACTTTATCAGAGGCCTTTTCTTTACTGAGAGGACCATGTAATTTTCAGCTTTAAGTCTATTTACACTGAATTACACTTAAAAATCTTACATGCCTCCCTGGGGCAGTTAATATTCTAGCAGTGTCACAAGGGAAATGACAGTGTGGAAAGCCACCACATTACTGAAATTTGTACAAGTAGAGAGCCTGTCTTCATATTTCCAAGACATCATGAGAGACTGAGGAGATGGAGGAGTGTGTAAAATGCCTGCTTCACAAGCATAAAGACCTGAGTACAGAAACATCAACAGTTGGCCGGGCGTGGTGGTGCACGCCTTTAATCCTAGCACTTGGGAGGCAGAGGCAGGCGGATCTTTGTGAGTTCAAGGCCAGCCTGGTCTACAGAGTGAGTTCCAGGACAGCTGGGGCTACAGGGAGACCCTGTCTCAAAAAGACCAAAAAAAAAAAAAAAGTACATATATAAATTTGCTATGTAATTTAGGAATGTATAGTAATATTTCTTGTTTTTAGTAATATTTCTTTTTACCTGCATGCAACTCTACTGTTAAAATGTGAATCCCTAAACATGTTTTGGAATTAACTTATAGTTTATTTTCAGATGTTGTAATTTTGGTATATGTGTGGAGTATATATATGCATATTTTGGAGCAATATAAAATTAAAGCGAACATAATAACAAAAAGAGTTGTTCAAAGAACTGACTGAAATAGTAAATTTCTGCCCAAAAGAATAAACTTCTACATCAAAATATTAAGAAAGACTGAGAAAAAAATGCAAGACATGTAGGGCAGAATGCAAGAGTTCTGCCGGGGTGGGGGGCAAGGAAAGGGGAAATGGATCTAAATTAGATTAACAAATGTATGAAATATGCAAAAGTTCAATAAAAATTAAGAAAAATTAAAAAAAAAGTTTGTCAGAGTGGTGCATGCCTATAACCCCAGCACTGCAGATATAGTCCTCCACAGCCTCAACACTATTCATATGTCCAGAGCCCAAAGTCTCTTCTGAGACTCAAGACAATCTATTAACTTTACAGTCCTGTAAAATTTAAAAAAAAAGAAAATTACATACACCCAGCATATAGTGTCACAGAATATACATTTCCATTCAAAAAGAGAGAAATGGAGGCATGGTGAGCAAATACCAGACCAAAATAAGACTGAAAACCAGAAGAGCAAACACCAAGTCTTGTGGCTCCATGTCTAATGCCTGGAGCTCTTGTTCTAAAGGATATAGATATCTTAGCCCCTCCAGCTTTGTTCTCTGCAACATTAATCACTCTCTTGGGCTGATACCACTCCTTGTATACAGCTCTCCTTGGCAGATGTCTCAGGGCTCTGACGTCTGCAACATCTTGGAATTGCAAACCTTCACAGCTTCACTCAACTGCCTCTCAGAGCATCTTGGCCTCTCAGCACCTTCTTCTAGCAAGGACTCCCCTACCATACACTACCTGGCTGCAGTGGCTCTGAAACCATGGAGGAAGAATCCATGACTCCCATATTCTTGAATCTACTCTGCCTCTAAACCCCAGCACCATATGAATGACACTCCCAAGTTAAAGATATCAGCTTGGAATGGAATTTATCTCCCTTCATCCACATTACTAGCAGCTTTTGTATGTTGTGGTTTTCTAGGAGCAGAAACTCCTTAGACTTTCTCCTTTCGCTAGTTGGATACTTAGCTGGGTGGGTCTTGCCTTGATGGTACTTTTGCTGTTTAGTAGAGCAGGAGACCTCTAATCTAAATATTGAGAACCTCACTTCCAGGACAAGCCTTGGCTGCAACTTTAAGCTTCTTAGTCCTCTTTTCCACTCCAAACTATACAATTTGGATTTCTTTTGTCCCACTTTCTCTTCTTATTTGTAGATCTGCATGATATTAACCATTAATAACAATGCTACAGATTGAACAATAAGGTATTTTGAAATTACCTCCACCTAAGAAATTATTCCATTATGCTGTTTACCCTCAAGCAAGTTCTTGGGCTGAAGGCAGACAACAGCCAGATCCTTTGCCAAAATATCTCAGCTACTCCTTAAGTCCTCGTCTCTGAAACATCTTGAGCTCGACCTCTACTACAACTTCCCATTAAGCTCTTCTTACAGCATTCAACTGATTTTTTTAGTCCAAAGTTTCAAAATCTTCCACCATCCTTTAAACAAAAAAAACAATAACAGCAAAAAAAAAAAAAAAAAAAAAAAAAAAAAAAAAAAAAAAAAAAAAAAAAAAAACCATGGTAAGGTTCTTCACAGCAACTCAGTACCAAATTCTGTATTAGACACTTTACTGTGATAAAACATCATGACCAAAGCAACTTATAAAAGAATTATTTTGTTGGGCTTACAGTTACAAAGGGATAAGAGTCCATCACGAAAGGGTTGGCATGGCAGGAGGTGGGGAGCAGAACAGAAAGCTCAGCAATCACGTCTTCAACTTGCCACAAGACAGAGCAACAGAGATACCATAAGCAGAGCATGGATGTGAACTTTCAAAGCCCACTGTCCCAGTGACATGCTTCTTCAAGCAAGGCCACCTCTCTTCGAGGGTTCCATGACCTTCCCCAACAGCGCCACCAACTGACCAAGTGTTAAAATACCATCACAGAAAATGAAGTAGAGGGCAATACAGGTAGATATCTGATGTCAGTCTCTAAGCTACACACACACACACACACACACACACACACACACACACACAGTTAATGAGAGCTAACCACCCTGCTAAAGAAGTGTAGCCCTAGGTATCTTATATACTGCTGTAACTTCAGAGCTCTTTGGCTTTATACCCATAAATGACAGTTTGATCCACCCACTCAAAGCCTCAGACTTACGGTTATCAAACTCCAGAAATCTTCTTGGTTGGATGAGATCTGTTACTGGCCACTGAAAACAGAACTATCTGTCCCTGTGCACTTCTGAACCTCAAGCTGCCTGTACCTTTCGGCTTGTCAGCTCTCCAGAACTGCCTCTAAGGCCCTTCTCTAACCAAGGAGAAGAAACGAGTCTCCCAGACCTGAGGATCTTCCCTAAACTGAAGCACCTGAAATTTTAAACAATATATTCTCTCTCAAGATGACATCCAGTTACTTTCCTCCAAGCACATAGCATGACAAGATGGGATTTCTCTCTGCTTCTTACTTTTCTTTGGATAAATTATCACATCATAACCTGAAACTAGATTTGAAGCTTGAGAAAGTTGTGGGCTTCTCCTGTGGGTAGATCCATCTGGAAGCAGCTTCTGCTCCCCCTTTCCTACCAGGGAACTGCATGGCTGAGGCTGTGTTCAGCTCACTTCTCTGTGCCATCAGTCTTTTCTTCTTCCCCTTTCCAGTAACCTTTCACTTCCTTCATGGAATTCTGACACTTTTTTCTCTGTTTTTCTGTTTGAGATATATTTTTTCTTATTCTAACTCTCCTTCACTGGATCACACAATGACAGCATATAGTCCACCATCTTCCCTGGAGCGCCTCTTCATATTTTTGCTAGATATGGGGATTTTGAAGGGAGTCCGTTATTTATTTTAATTTCTATTTGTTCTTTGAAAATTTCCTGCATGTTTAAACCACTCTACAACAACCTAGTTTCAACTACATGGCCAGCAAACTATACAAAACCCTTCAGATAATTTGTGCCTTAATAACCCCAAGGTCAACATTCCTCATGTATTAGGCATATGCTTCACTGGTTTATATCTAGAAGTTAAAGCATATGCTGTGTGGCCAAGCAAGGGACTTTGGCCTTGTCTGATTGCCTGCACTTTCTCATGTTGTACCATGTCTTTTACTTTTCTTAAATACTTCTATGAGTAGAATATTGTGAATCCTTTCAATAATCCAACAGTGTATATAGTTTCCAAGACATTTTCTATGTTCTTAGTGCAGAATTCCATTTACTCAAGGTGAATGAGATTGTTATTTTCATATGTCCTTTGAAAAACTGTTTACCATTTTTCGCATCCCTTACACTGAAGCTGCTTTGAAATATAGTGTTACTACAAAATAGCAATGCATAGTAATAGTGTGGATGCTAATGACAAAATTTTCCTTCCTTTTTTACCATTTCGTATTATTTTTACTTTTGAAAACCTATATGAATGCTGTTTTCCCTAATAAAATGCTTCTATAAGAAACTGCTTTTCCAGCTTCAAGAGACAGCTCAGCACTTAAAAGTGCTTGCTCCTCTTTCAGAGAACTTGAGAATATGGGTCCCTATACTCATGTCAGGCAACTCACAGCTGCCTGTAACTCCAGCTCCAGGAGATCTGACTGCATCTTTTCACATATGCACATACACATATGCAAGTGCAGACACACACACACACACACACACACACACACACACAAATAAAAATAAAATAAAATATTAATTTTTGTCTTTTTTTTGGTCGGGCGTGGTGGTACACACAGGCAGATCTCTGTGAGTTCAAGGTCACCCTGGTCTACAGAGTCCAAGCCAGCTGGGACTAAAGGGGGACCCTGTCTCAAAAAGAAAATATTTTTTTAATTTTTTATTTATTTCCGTATGTGTATGAATGTACTGTCTGCATGTAGGTTTGTGCGCCTGTGTCGTGCAATGCCACGGAGGTCAGAAGAGGGTCTTGGATTCCCCTGGAACTGGAGTTCTCCTGGAATTGGAGTTACAGATGGTTCTCAGCTGCCGTGTGGGTGCTGGGGATCAAACCCGGCTCCTCTGCAAGAGCAGTCGATGCTCTTAACCGCTAGGCTATCTCTTCAGCCCAAAAAGAAAATATTTTTTAAAGCTGGTTTTTGCCACTGGTAGCAAAAACCAAAACTGACAAATGTGATTAAATTGAATGAAAAGTGTGTACAGCAAAGAAACAATCACTATGCAGATCTGGTTAGACTACCATGCTGTGGAGATTTCGTTGGTGTGACTTCCCTATCATGTCTAGAATGCATTAACTAGCAGCAGGTCTCATGTCCCTCTGGCTCTTACATTCTTTCCACTCCATCCTTTGCAATGTTCCCTGAATCAAATGTAGAGGTTGCATTGCAGAAGCGTCCCTTTGAGCTGGGCACCTCACAGTCACTTATTCCCGGGATTTGACCAGTTGCAGAACATTGTAATAGTCTCCATCAGTTGTAAAAAGAAGCTTCTTTGATGAGTGTTGAGAGATAGATTTGTCTCTAAATATAAGGATACATATTTTGAATTTAGTAAAAAATTGGGCTGCTCTAGAGAAGTAATAGAAGTAGGTTTTTCTGTAGGGTCTATGACCTCACCAGCCATGTGTACTTGGCTATGTTTACAGTATCATGCATAAGTTCCCATCCATTGAGCAGGCCTTAAGTCCAATTAGACATCTGTTGCTTACCTCCAAGAGAAAAGCACCACTATTGTATCAATGTAGATAAATTGCTGGGGCGGTTATTGTTATTTATTAAGCTTTACAGTAGGATTATTGATGTGTTGTTTTTTTCTCTTGGCAGCTTGCATAGTATCCTCTGATACCATGAGAGCTCGTATACAGGGAGGAGGCTTCCAGGTCAGTCTCAGATCAATTGCTCCAAGTCCTGTGTCCAAAGTGTGTCATGTCTTCACCAATAGATTCTTACCTTCAAGTTCTGAGAGGAAATTAAGGGCTGTGGCTATAGCCTGTATTATTCTGGGAGTCTCTTGGACAACCCTGACCAATAACTCAAAGGGAAACTACCCTTGCTTGACACTGTGATTTTTGTTATATAGCCTTTTTGTTTAATATATATATGTATATATATACTATATACTATATATTATATAATATATATAAGATTCACATCTATATTGTGCTTCTTTTTTATTACTTCTTTATATTTTTCATTTTTTAACAATAAGTAATAATTTATGAATACAAGCATCCTTCATGTAAAACCAATTTGCAAGCAGTTGTGCCCAAACCCACACAGCCCAAGGGTCCCACCATCCAGCTAGGGGGGGGGGCTTGTATGTTCAATCAAGTTGATCAAATAAGTGTCCAGACTATATTGCTGTAGTTTCACCATTTGCCCCAATCACAGCCCTTACATTCTACCATGCCCCCTCTCTGCCTAGGCTTAGAAAAGGGGCACAGGTGGACGAGAAGCAAAACAGTCTACTTTCTCTGGAGCTGTTGTTTTGGATTCTGGTCAATTCTGGCTGTTTCCTTTCATGGGCTGACAGTTTGTGCTTGTTTTTTTAGTGGGCTTTGAACTAATGCATTTGCCTCTGGTTTTCACACCACCTGACTGTTTTATTGCTCTTCTTACTCTCCCTGTACAACCCTCTTTCCTCAGTCCCCAAAGTACCATCATTTCCCCATTTCTCCCTTAATAACAGCTACCTCCTACTATCCCCCCTCTTGAACTTCTTCCCCTTTATCACCATTGTTCATTTTCACTTTCCTGACTCCTATGGTTATATTACAATATATACTCATATATAAGGATTTGGAGCTAAGCTCCACAAATGAGCTGCCGAAGCTAGCACAACTAAGCTCCACAAATGAGAGAGCATATACATGGTTTCTTTTTATGAGTCCATGTTACTTCACATTTTCATTATCCATTCATCAGTTGACGGACATTTAGTTTGTTTCCATTTCCTTAGCTATTGTGAAAAGAGAAGCAAGGGTGGCTGAGGAAATATCTCTGTAGTTGGATATTGAGTTCTTTGTGTAAATGCTAAAGGGTGGAGGGGTGAGGAAGAAACAGCCAACAGAGTGAAGAGACAAATATACCGAATGGGAGAGAATATTTGCTGACTATTCAGTGACAGAGAATTAGTATCCGGAATACATATAAAAAAAATGAAAGCCTTTTAACATAAAAAATAATCTTTTTTAAATTGGAAAATGAACTGAAAAGATACTTCTCAAAAGAAGAAAATGGTGAACATATAAATATATATGAAAAATGTTCCATATCATTACATACAGAACTGCAAATCCAAAACTATAGTGAAGGCAGTAGCACATGCCTTTAATTCCAGCACTTGGGAGGCCAGGGTAGGCAGTAGTAGTAAGATCAAGACCAACTGGGTCTACATAGAAATTCCAAGTCAATGGAGGCTTCAGGGATCACCTATCTTCAAGTGTGAATTTAGCTCATGAGTCAATCAATGAATCAATAAAGGAAATGGAATATATCTCATATATATATATATATATGAGTGTTATTTAGTCATCAACAAGAATGAAATATAAAGTGTTTTGCCTATATCTATGGATGTGCACCCCATGCATTCAATGCCCACAGATGCCAGAAAAGGGCACTGAATCCCTTGGAACTGGAGGTGTGGTTGGCTGGTAGCCATAATGTGGATGTTGAGTACTAGATCCTGGTCCTCTACAAGGGCAGCAAATGCTCTTAACCACTTAGCAATCTCTCCAACTCCTTATAGAAATGATTTATAAGTTAAATTTCTTTTGTAACCTGAATTTTTTCCTTTTTCTTCTCTTTAAAACAATACCAACTCTATTGTAGTGTTACTTAATATGTAAATTGTATTGCTGTACATAAAATATGCTTCTTTAATTATGAAAAAGAATGAAATATAGTCATTTTCAGCAAAGTAGAGGAAACTGGATATCATTATGTTAAATGAAATGAGACACATGTGAAAAGACAAATGCTACATATGCTCTCCCACACACAAAAACTGAAAGGGACAGCCTGGTCTACAGAAAGAGCTCCAGGCCAGCTGGGACTAAAGGGAGAGAGACCCTGTCTCAAAAAGACAAAAAAAAAAAAAAAACCTGAAAGCGAAATAGCCACGAATGTAGAATAGTGATTAAGAGAGAATTGAAAGACCTTAACATATATGACAAAATCTATGAAATCTGGTGGGATGGCTATAGGGGGTGTAGATAAGGGAGGGGATCTAAATTTGACTAAGATGTATTGTACGAAATCCACAGCCATGTTCATTGCAGCTCTCTTCACAATAGCGAAGAGCTGGAACCAACCCAAATGCTTGTCAACCAATGAGTGGATAGAGAAAATGTGGTTCATCTACACAATGGAGTTCTATGCAGAGGTAAAGAAAGATGGCATCAGGAATGTCGCAGGAAAATGGATGGAACTAGAAGATATTATGCTAAGTGAAGTAACACAGTCGCAGAAAAGCAAACAATGAATGGCATCCCTCATCTGTAGATACTAGCACCAGGCACTGAGTTGTAAGGCAAACTGAACAACATCAATGTTATATACCCTTTTCCCTGAAAGCAACTGTGCTCTTATAATGTAAATCCTTTAACAGGCTCTAGAATTAATCCACCACTTATTTTTAGACTTTGTAATCTTGTTATATGGATGGAGGATATGTAGGCATATTTTAGAGTAATATAAATTTAAAAAGAAAAAATGCGAACCCTGAAGTATGATATGGAAATGACAGTTTGTGTACAGATTATATAAGTTTAATATAAGTGTGACATACACACATATATATATATATACATACATACATACATACATACATACATACGTTGAAGCAATACAGATTGGCGGGAACTACATCAGCAGAGGAACTGGGACTGGGAACAGACTGAAACACTAAAGTTCCCCAAGAACAATAATCCTCTGCTTTGAAAAACTTTGAAAAGAATCAGAAAAAGATCCAGGGCAGGACTGGCAGGGTACATGAACTCGGGTAGGGTGGGGGGCATGGAAGGGGAGATGAGTCTGGATTGGAATGATAAATGATGTATGAAATGCACAAAACTTCAGTAAAACTGTTTAAAAATAATTAATAAATAAATCACGAATGGGCCACAATAAGCAGGCTAAGGGTAGAATATTACAGCTATCTTCACATATTTGACAGACTCCTGGGTTTCATTCTGGAGGTGGATGTCATATAGATTTTATCTATAATAATTAAATTGTGGATATGTGCAAGTTATTACTTCTGTATAAACTAGAAAACGATTACTTTGCCAAATCACTAAGTTGTGTTCTCATATATTCTCTCTCTCTCTCTCTCTTTCTCTCTCTCTCTCTCTCTCTCTCTCTCTCTCTCTCTCTCTCTCTTAAATGATCCAAAGTTATAGTTACATGTATAGTCCATTACCTATATGACTATGTTATCTATGTTCTCATTCATCTGTCAGATAGTCATCTCCATAAGACCAAAAGACCAGAGTATAACTGGGCTTATGTCTACTGCTCTAAAACTAAGGAATACAATTAAAAGAAGATTTGAGCTCCACAGAACAAATTAACATAGAATTGTTCCATCCTGGAAATAATCTTCTTAGAAAGAATTAAGGTTCCCCATAAAAGGATCCCATGACAGGTGGACAGATAAGAAAGAAAAGAAGACAGGAAAACAGCCAGGCAGCCATGAATACAGACAGGAAGACAGGAAGACAGAGAGACAGACAGGAGGAGACAGAAAAACAGGCAGACAGATAGGAAAACAGACAAGAAATAAAGGAAGACAGACAGGAAAACAGATAGTGAGGTAGACAGATAGACAGACAGGACCACAGACAGACAGACCTAAAGTCGGAGAGACAGAAAGACAAGAAGTCAAAGAGACATAAAGACAGGAAGACGACAGACAATGAAGAAAGAAACACAGACAAGAAAGGAAGGAAACACAGACAATAAGGAAAGTAAGACAGACAAAGGAAAACAGACATGTAAGAAAGGTTGTAACAAATGTTACCACACTGAATAGATTAATAATTTCAGACAAGACTTTTAATACAAATTGAAAATATCTGAAAATACAGTACAGTCATTTTGTTCAAGTCAAAGGTTTCTAAAATCCCCAAAACACACCAATATTTCCTCTTTCTGAAAGGGCTAGTTTTCTTAGGACATAATCTCTTCCATAATGGGTACAACCAGTCTAGATAAACTTTACAACTCTGAGTCCTATTACTTACATGGAAAATTCAATTACAAATATAAAATTATAGGAAATACTACCAGTTACAATTTTTTAAAAGAATGGGAATAGAATTTCTTCAAGGAAAAATCATAGAGAACCAACATAAAAGCACATGAATAAGGGGCAACCCGTTGATAATTTGTTTAAAATCTTAATTGTTTTGTCAAGCATAGAGAGCTGAATTAAAGACAGGCAATCAAAGATAGTGATTATAAACCACTTATCCAGTTGGCATCATGCTAACAATGGGATCCCCTAGACATCATGTAGCGCTGATATTATTTTGACATTTTTATAAACAATGTGAGAGAGAAAGACATCTTCAGATTTAAAGAGTACATTTAGCTATTGCAAGTACTGAACTGTCAAACCGGTTGAGAAAAACTGTCGAAAAATGCCATGTGATTGAAGGAGTGGGCTGCAGGAAAGAAGCAGATGGGCTTTAAGTTAAATGCTTCTCTCCAAAAATTAACCCAAAGGATCAACTGTTTAATAATGGATGACTTTCAAAGCTCTGTTTATTACTGACTTCTGTTTATAAAAACTAGGTTTGTAAAGCCATCTCCTAATTACATATTTCTACCTGTATGGCTTATCTGCACATCAATCTCAAGATATCTCCATCTGAACTGATCTCTCCATATACATACACATTTTAACTCTTCCTCTTTGAATCTCTAACATGTTGGCTGGTATCGTCACTCATCAATCACTCAAGTTAGGTACCTGAGAGTTACAACGATGTGTTTTTAACAAAGACCACGTCTATCTCCCATAGAACTCACCAGAACAATTCATTTATCATGAAAAAACAATCAACTCCCCCACTTAAAATTATTCAGTGCTCCTCACATACTGAATCCTTCATTAATCTCACTGAACTTCGTATCTGCATCATTTCACACTCAGAAAAGACAAAAAGATCTTTTTGTTCTAGAAACACTCTCTCTACCACACTACCCTCTCTGTTTTCAGCTCATTGCAGCAATGCCCTCTTCTATAACAAGATGCAGTAACTTTGGGAATCACATACATTCTTATGCATGTTAAAAAAGCGACAGAAGCATTATTAGTGGAAGTTCATTGCAGCATTGTATGCAATAGTAAGCAGTTAGGGACAAAGCAAGTGCATATCCACAAGACAATGTATAAGTGAATTATGATATTCATATGAAATTCCAAAGCATTCTGTCATATATGTTAAAGCCTATTTTGAAGAATATTATCCTAGTGTGTTGTGCTTTATCTCGTTTGTAGAACTTGCTTTTGATCCTTCTAATATATGTGACAGAATGTATGAAGTTCAGTGGGTGGGCTATGGGAAGGGTGTAAATAAGGGAGGGGTCTAAATACGGTTAAGACATATTGTATGAAATGCACAAAAATCCAATAAATATGTCTAGTGAAAAAATAATATTTGCCCTAAGATTGTTATTCTTTATTTTGGATTGTTTTTTATCTCTTTTTTTTTTTTTTTTT
>VZQC01009854.1:1357095-1400252 GCA_009823505.1 Rhizomys pruinosus | reverse complement strand
TTTTTTTTTTCATTTTTTAGCTATAAGTGATAATCCATGAGTATAAGCATCCTTCGTGCAAAACCAATCTACAGACTGTTGTGCCCAAACCCCCACAGTCCCACCATTCAGTGGGGGGTGACAGGTTGTTTGTTCAATCAAGTTGATCAAATGAGTGTTCAGACTACATCGCTGTAGTTTCACTGTTCACCCCAATCGCAGCCTTTGCATTCTACCACGCCCCCTCTTCCGCAGATTGTTCCCTAAGCTATTATCCCAGTTCTATGTTGTGCTTTTGTCTGATGGAGTTGGCATGGGCCTTCAGCCATGTTGACACCACTGTTGTAAGTTCATATGAGCAAGTTCTCAGAAGCCTGGAAAACTCTGTTTCCTTATGATTATGCAACAACCTTGGCTCTTACAATCTTTCCACACCCTCTTCCACAATGGTCCTTGAGCTCTGGTGAGGTTTAATATAGGAATCCTAACCAGGGACACATTCTCTGAAGTCTCTTATTCTTTCTATACTTGGGCTACTTTTGTGGCCTTCAGTGTATATCACCCTCTGTTGCATGAGGAAGGTTCACTGGTGAGATTTGAGACATACATTAGTATTCTTTCTTACCCCCTGCTCGGCTATGCTCCATGAGCCTTAGGTGTACAGCTTCCATTGTAGATGTGTCACTTAGGGCTGGGCATCTCACCCCTCAGTCCCTGGTTTTCTGTGTGTGATCAGTGTGGAACTCTGTATTAGTCTCAATCTGTTGCAAAAGGAAGCTTTGATGAGTGGTGTATAGTATCCTTGTCTGTAAATATAAAGATCCATATTTAGGATATGGTAAGAAATATAATTTTTCTAAAGATATTACAGGGATAGGGTTTTTACTAGGATCTGTGACCTCTCCAGCCATGTGTACTTGCCTATGTTTACAGTGCCTCCCATGAGTTCTCTCCCATTGGGACAGCCTTAAGTCCAATTAGATAGCTGTTGATTTTTCTGTTGATTACCTAGAAACTGTTATGCCAATTGAAGTAACACATCTCGACTCAGAAAAACAAGCAACATATGTTCTCTCTCACTTGTGGATCTTAACACCAAGTCCTTGTATGTTAGGATATATCCTGATATAACTGCAGTAACCAGGAAAATATAAAGGAACTATGGAGGTAAAGGGAAAGAAAGCCTGCATGAGAGAGATAGTACAGAACAGATATTACCAAAAGGGAAAAGGGGAAATTAGGGGCATTCAGCTGGGAAGGAAGGAGGGAAAGACATCAAAGAACCTTGGGGGGAAGGGGAAGCAGGAGCTCAAAAGAGGGAGGATAATAGATACAGGAATTGCCAAGGGGGAATGGGGAAGGAGGAGCAAAGTTAGACAGGGAGAGAGAGGAAGGAGAGATAAATAAAGCTTAGATGGTATGAAAACATACAGAAATAAATACATTAGTTCAAAAATCTACTGAGAAATATCTGAACATGAATACATGTGTGTGTTTGAAGATTATATAATAAGAAACACAGTGCCAGATAGGAGAAACCTCTCTTTGAATTTTTGATCAGGATGGTTCAAGAGACTCCCAAAATAACTTGGACTATTGCCATAGCCGTTGATTACCTCCAAGAACTTGAAGATGAGACCCTACTGCTGAAGGCAGGACATAATTTGGACATAGGACTTGGAGCAGTGGAGCTGGAACTCATAGGGAATCCTCCTCCCTGAGCCTAGCTCTCATAGTTCTGGTGCTAAGGGAGAACAGCAATCAGTGGTCCAACCCTAGCTTTAAATCCTCATAACCACAACAATGACCAGCACAAAAAACTATAGTGCTGCATTAGTGGCACAGTTTTATATTTGTTTATATACTGGAAATATATTCTTTCTTTCTTTATTTATTTTGGTCTTTTTGAAACAGTGTCTCCTTTAGTCCCAGCTGGCCTGGAGCTCGCTCTGTAGACCCAGGCTGGCCTTGCTCCCAAGTGCTGGAATTAAAGGCGTGCACCACCACGCCTGGCTATATATTCTTAAAAATACATTTGTAAAGCCTGGTATGGCAGCGTGTGTACTTGTAAATATAACACTGAGAGATAGAAGCATGGTCAAAAAGAATGAAAGACTGAATGTTGACTCTAAACGGAACATCTTTATCAATGCGCCCCACCCCTCAAGCCCCAGGGAAAATCAAGGAGAAGGAGTTGGAAAGAATGTAAGAAGGACCCAAGGGCAGGGAGGAGGGCAGCGAAATGCCGCCTTCAGGATATGGCATGGCTATTGAAATCATATTCTCACAGTAGCTCTGGTTACCTGTGCAAGATCAAGCCACCCAAACGTCTAGCATAGGTAGGGTAAATACTCTCAAGGCCACGCCCCTCACTGAGGAGCTATTTTCAGTGGATAGTTATTGGAGGAGAGAGAATCTTCTTTGAAGATGTGGCCACTGGCAGGTTTCCCTTTCTCCAATAGATGGCTCCACACCAATATATGTATGGGCAATACTAACTAGACAATGGATTATGCAAAAAAGGACAGGAATTTAGACGTGTTGGGGGGAATACAAGGGAAGCTGAAATGTGAAGTGAGGGTTGTACATTTCATGTTTCAGCATCCCTTGTATTCCCCCCAACACATCTAAATTCTTCTCTTTTTTGCATAATCCACTAAGTCTAGTTAGTACTGTATATAATCATTTTTTTTTTTTTTTGGTCTTTTCGAGACAGGGTCTCCCTGTAGCCCCAGCTGTCCTGGAACTCACTCTGTAGACCAGGCTGGCCTTGAACTCACAAAGATCCACCTGCCTCTGCCTCCCAAGTGCTAGGATTAAAGGTGTGCACCACCACGCCTGGCTATAATCATATTTTATTGTATACATGTGTGAAAATCTCAAACCCAAAAAAAATTTAAAAAGAAGTGTGATGATCTGAAGGCCAGCTTGTCTACGTAACATCTCAAATATATGCCCATTACATATGCAATTCACTACTTAGTTTACTTAGCTCAATCAGTACATTAAAGCTGGTCTATGAAGAGGATAATTAGGAAAAACTGTTTCATAGACTGTAGAAAAGACACAATTTAAGGAAGGCTCACAAAAGTGACCGAAACAGTGATGTGTGTGGTTGGGACAGTGAAAACGGAGCTCCTTAAATGCTGGTAAGCCTATACGTTTCTGTGATCTATAGCAAAATGAATTCATGATGACTTTTAAAGACAAACAGAAAATGAAGGAAAAAGAAAAAGCCGCTTGGGTAGGCTTTGGTAATGTTTTCTTTTTTATTAATTTTATTATGTGTATTAATGTACTGTCTGCATGTAGGTTGGTGCACCCGTATCGTGCAATGCCGCGGAGGTCAGAAGAGGGCGTCGGATTCCCCGGAACTGGAGTTAAAGACGGTTATTAGCTGCCATGTGGGTGCTGGGAATCAAACCCGGGTTCTCTGCAAGAGCAGTCCATGCTCTTAACCGCTGAACCATCTCTCCAGCCCTGGCTTTGGTAATGTTTTCAAACAAACTGTTTTGAGCTATTCATAAACGTTTCTCAGCATATTAAATGCTTAATTTCCTAAACAGTATGGCAGGAGGTAAAATGCTATCCTATTTTTTCATTTTCTTCTAAAGTTGAGTGTGGTTTTATGTTGCTTTTTGTTTGGGGTTTGAGTGGAGGTTTTCTTTTCTTTTGCTCTTACTTTTGCTCTTTGAGACAAAGTTTCACCGTATAGCCCAGGCTGGCCTCAAACTTGTTCTTTTCAAGTTTTATATAATAAGAAATATCCTGAGCTATAAGGTTTGCTGTAAAAATATCTAACATGGGGCTGGAGAGATGGCTCAACAGTTGAGAGCACTAGCTGTTCTTGCAGAAGACCCAGGTTCAATTCCCAGCACCCACATAGCAGCTAACATCCATCCCTAACCCCAGTTCCAGAAGATGCAATGCTCTCTTCTGTCCCCTGCAGGCATTGCACCCAACACGGGTGCACTTACATACATGCAGGTAATACACGTATACATACAAAATTAAGTTAAAAAATCTTGACCATTTACATTTCTACTGAAATAGCAGCCAAAGTACTGTGAAGTTCAGGAAGGGCAATTTTTCATAATTTTAAATCTCATTTTGCATGTGTAAATTAAATCATTTCAAAAGGCTTAAGAAAGGTTAATAAAAACCACTCAAGTAAAATTTTATACTTTGTTACCCAAATCACATATGTATATATGAGAGAGACAATGGTAATCAGGTTGTTTCTGATTACTGAGTTTAAAGAGTCACAATAAACATGAAACAAGTCTCTCTACAATTTTAAGTTTATATTTGCAAATTTTCCTAAAACACATATCACACCTAGCATGGTGATTTGATTATATCAATCACTAATGTTGTAAAACTGTATCATAAATTAAGAATATGCTGAGATTCTGGGTGTTTATCGTGTGGGGGTCAACACCCGCTTAATTACAATTTTACCATGCCTTTAAATCATAGCTTAATTAGGGAGGAAAGGAGATTTGCAGGGATTTCTGAGAAGAAACAAATCTAAGTTTGCAAATGGAGACAAGACACAGAAATATTCCATGGTACAAACAGATGTATAAAGCAGAAAATTTTCTAACCACTGATTAACAGCATTACCTACTATAAATTCCAATTTTCTTAAATATCATTAACCTTGAAATTAACTGGAAATCTAAATATTGTTTGTTCTGATTCATACAGCATGGACTCTGCTTAAGAACACTGGCAGGCTGGAGAGATGCCTCAGCAGTTAAGAGCACCAACTGCTCTTGCAGAGGACCCGGGTTTGATTCCCCAGCACCCACATGGCGGCTAAGAACCGTTTTTAACTCCAGTTCCAGAGGAATCTGACACCCTCTTCTGACCTCCTCGGCATTGCACGACACAGATACACCAACCTACATGCAGACAGTACACTCATACAATAAATAAATAAATAAATAAATAAATAAATAAATAAATAAATAAGAAAACTGGCATTCCACAATCAGATTTACAATGATTTATTAACCTCTGCTCTGCCCATAATGTGAAATACAGAAATTCTATGGCATCTCAAAATGGATTGCTCAACAAATGTCCTTGACTGTTGTTCTGTATACTGTCAACCCACAGGTCCCACAGGAATCCCAAAGGAGAGGTGGTGACAACCCAAACACGTGTGAATGTGAGAATGGTTCTTTTTACTAGAACTCATTATTTATATTAGAAATTTTAAACCAGTTTTGTGGTTACATTCAGAAACTATATATCAAGCACATGTGCTCTACTAGGAACTGGAAATACATAGCAATGCAAATTTCTCCCTCTCCTTCAGGTATGGTATGCATTCAGTTGCCACATTTGGTAAACTATTTCCTTGCATTGTCATCTCATTTCCTCCTCTCTCTTCAGGCTGTCAGTGCATTAGTTCATAGTCTTATGGTCACAGTTAAGCAAATTAACATATGTACATATATGATGTTCACTACAGTGTCGTTTGAAACTATGAGTGACTATGTTCAGATATCTACTGGCTACTTAATAAAGAACAAGCTAACACATTTTGATCCAGTAATGGAATTCGGAGAGGCCGTAGAACTTTGCAGGATCGAAAGGTTATTCCTGGACAAACTGTCAGCCCATGAAAGGAAACAGCCAGAATTGACCAGAGTCCAAGACAACAGCTCCGAAGAGAGTGGACTGTTTCGCTTCTCATCCACCTGTGCCCCTTTTCTAAGCCTAGGGAATAATCTGCGGAAGAGGGGACATGGTAGAATGTAAGGGCTGTGATTGGGGTGAATGGTGAAAGTATAGCAATGTAGTCCGGTCACTCATTTGATCAACTTGATTGAACATACGACCCCTCACCCCCTGCTGGAAGGTGGGGCTGTGGGGGTTTGGGCACAACAGCCTGCAAATTGGTTTTACATGAAGGATGCTTGTACTCATGGATTATCACTTATAGCTAAAAAATGAAAAAAAAACTGAGAGAAATATGCAGGACAGTTATGGCAGAATGCATGATCTGGGTTGGGGTGGGGGTGGGGGTGGGGGGGAAGGGAAAGGGAAATATGCCTGAATCTGAATTGGAAAATGATGTATGAAATGCACAAAGCATCAATAAAAAATGTTAAAAAAAAAAAGCACAAAACACAATTGTACCTGTTTATTTGGATTTTCATTTTCCATTAATGACTCCATCTCATATAAAACTTACATAAAGTATATGAGTCCTTTCTCTTGTTAACCTGTCTTTTATTATTATAGGCATGTGAGCCATGAGTTTATGCAGCATATTTGGTATTGGCATATAAAATGTTTCCCAAATATTTTTATTTTATATTCTTATTTTATGTGTAGGAATGTCTTGCCTACATATATGTAAGTATACTGTGCCTGCACACCTGCAGAGGTCAGGAGAGAGAATTGGACTCCATGAAACTGGAGTTACAGATGGTTGTTAGCTGCCATGTGGGTGCTGGAAACTGAAATTGGGTCCTCTGCAAGAGTAGCCAATACTCTTAACTGCTGAGCCATCTCTCCAGCCCCTGGTTCACAATTTTTTTAAACAGGTGTAATACACACAATAGACATGTGTTGAATAAAGTAACTTTCATTAAATTCTCTCTATTGACATAACTTTTTTATTTTTATTTTATAATGTTTTTATTGATGTTTTGTGTATTTCAGACATCATTTCTCAGTTCAGTTTAGACATATTCCCCTTTCCCTTCCCCCCGCCCCACCCCAGATCATGCACTCTGCCATAACTGTCCTGCATCTTTATTTCAATATTTTTTTATGTTTAGTAATTCACATTTTCCTCCTTTAATTTTATATTATTCTAAAGTATGAATACATACTTTCCACTCATATACAGTAATTACAGAGTCTGAAAGTAAGTGGTGGATCGATTCTACAGCCTGGTAAGAGATTTACATTATAACAAAATAGTTGCTTTCAGACAAACAGAAATAAAACAATGTTGTTCAGCTTGCCTTTCAGCTGGGGACTTGGTGTTAGCATCCACAAATGAGAAAAACTATTCTGGGACTGTGTTACTTCACTTAGTACAATGGCTTCGAGTTCCATCCATTTACCTGCAAAGTTCATGATGTCATCTTTCTTTACCACTGGACAGAGCATTAAAAACATTAGGTTAGAATTTTCCAGGGCACCCTATTTGCACTGGTGTCCTGAATTAATTATATGACTCCTTTTCACTCTATAATAATTTCCCACGTTGGATGGTAAGTCATTCACCTTCTGAAATGAATCATCATTACAAAGCTGACATACATGTGTCTCTCAGCAAAGTAAGTGATCCATGGCAACCTCTCCTCAAAATCTTGCTAAAGACATACAGTCAATGTTTCCATTTATGTTTTATGTCATGTGAGCAATTTGCACTCTCCATAACATCAAGGCCCCTCACAGTAGTCTAGTTTTTCATTATATAAGCTAAAATCTAACTTGAGTGAAAAGCTTACACCACATTCTTATAGTGTTTCTGCCTAACCGTGCTATGGCTTATGGTTTCTTTCATAATTTAACCCTTTGGGTCATCTTAATTTCCTGAGGAAGAGGAATAAATCAGTAGTAGGTTCCCAGTTTTTCCTCACAGAAAACAATGAGTTTATAAATGAGTTTGTATAGCTAATGAGCTATACAACCTTGATATCTCAATCATAGCAGAACAAGACCTATGTGTACAGGACCTAAGATGCACTTTATTTGCAGACAGGAAAGTGAGAGGTGCCTTGGAATAGATAACACAGGAAAATCATATTTTATTTGAGTGTAAAAGATTCACTTGCTCAACAATAACAATATTTCTATTAGAAAATTTCAGAATGTGAGAAAAGATAGAGGGAATCTCAAACTACTTTTATCTTTCTTTTTTTTAAATATTTTTTACGTGTATTAGTGTTTTGGCTGTTAGTGCACATGTGTACACAATGCCCTCAGAAACCAAAAAGCTTCTGTACAATGAAAGAGACAATCAAGGAGGTGAAGAGAAAACCCACAGAGTGGGAAGAAATCTTTACCAGTGACACATCTGACAGAGCATTAATGTCAAGAATATATAGACTACTCAAAAAACAAAGAAGTAAGAAGACAAATGACCTACTCAAAAAAACGAAGTAAAGAGCTGAATAAGACTTCACCAGTGAGGAATTAAAGATGGCTGAGAGACATCTTAAAAAGTGTTCAACATCATTAATAATTAAGGAAATACAAATTCAAATTAAAACCGCTCTCAGATATCATCTCACTCCAGTACAGCTAGCTAAGATCAAGAAAACAAAAGACAACAGATGCTGGAGGGGTTGTTGGGAAAGAGGAACACACATCCACTGCTGGTGGGATTGTAAACTTGTACAACCATTATGGAAAGCAGTGTGGAGAACTCTTAAAAGATTCAAAATGAGCCTTCCACCTGACCCAGTCATACCACTCCTGGGTATATACCCACAAGACTCATCTTGCCGCAAAGATATATGCACATCCATGTTTACTGCAGCTCTCTTCACAATAGCAAGAGCTGGAACCAACCCAAATGCCCCTCAACTGACTAGTGGATGACAAAAATGTGGTACATTTACACAATGGAGTACTATTCAACGGTAAAGAAGGATGGCATTATGAACTTTGCAGGTAAATAGATGGAGCTCGAAGCCATTATGCTGAGTGGGGTGACACAGTCCAAGAAAGACAAACGGAGAATGGTTTCCCTCATTTGTGGATGCTAACACCAAATCCCCCAAACGAAAGGTAAGCTGAACTACAGTATGGTTATATTTTCCATTTATCCATTTATCTGTTTCCGTTTATGTGATAATGTAAATCCCTCAGTGGGCTCTAGAATCCACCCACCAATTATTTTCAGACTCTATAATTACTGTATATGGGTGGAGAGGATGTATCCATATTTTAGAATAATATGAAATTAACGGAGGAAAATGTGAATTCCTAAGCATAAAAAAGATTGAGAGAAAGATGCAGGACAGTTATGACAGAATACATGATCCGGGATGGGATGGGGTGGGGTGGGGGGAAGGGATAGGGGAATGTGCCTGAACAGAAATGAAAAATGATGTATGAAATACATAAAACATCAATAAAAATAGAGTATAAAAAAAGAAACCAGAAGAGGGAGTTGGATCACCTGGAATTGGAGTTCAGGTTATTGCTAGCCACCTTGTGAGTACTGGGAACCAAACCCCAGTCTTCTAGAAAAACAGCCAGTGCTTTTAGCTGCTAAACTATCCCTCCAGCCCCTCAAAGTATCAAAAATTCCACCTGGAATGTGAAACCAAAAATGTTTAAATACAACTGAAAAATGGGACAGCACATCAAAAATTCCATTCAACTGGAGGATAAAGACTATATCTAAAGACTTCTAACCTGCTCCTCTACTATAAAATTTAAGATTCTCTCTGCCAACTTCTTCTAAGAACTCATATATATGGATTTCAAATATGTTAGATGGGACTCAGCTTCAATTAATTTACAACCCAGTACCCCCAATAACTAAACATTTCTCTTTTTTTTCTTTTTGAAATGTTTTATAGAATTCTGCCATGAAACCATCTGGGCCTGGGCTTTTTTTAGTTGGGAGGTTTCTTATTACATCTTCAATTTCTTCATATATTATGGGTCTGTTTAAGCTGTCAGTCTCTTCTTGGTTGAGCTTTGGTGATTCCCAGGATTTCAGGTATTCATCCATTTCTTCTAGGTTTTCAAACTTGGTAGTGTATAGGTTTTTGAAGTATTCACATATGATTGTCTGGATCTTTTCATTGTCTGTTGTGTTATTTCCCCTTTCATCACGGATTGTATTGATTTGGAGTTGTTCTTTCTTTTAGTTAACTGGGCTAGAGGTCCGTCTATCTTGTTTATTCTCTCAAAGAACCAACTTTTGGATTCATTGATTTTTGTATTGTTTTCTTTGTTTCTATTTCATTGATTTCTGCTCTGATTTTTGCTATTTCTTCCTGTCTGTTGTGTTTAGGGTTCATCTGTTGTTGTCTCTCAAGTGTTTTTAGCTGTAATGTTAGATCATTTACTTGTGCTCTTTCTGTTTTTCTAATGTAGGTACCCAGGGCTATAAAGTTACCTCTTAGGACTGCTTTTAAAGTATCCCATAGGTTTTGCTGTGTTGTATTATCATTGTCATTCAGTTCCAGGAATGCTTTTATTTCTTTCTTTATCTCTTCCTTGACCCATTCATTATTCAGGAGTGTGTTGTTTAGTCTCCATGTGTTCTTGTAGATAGTAGGGCTTATCCTGGTGTTGATAATGTAAACATTTCTCAATATTTTTTGTTCCTTATACTCTTTTGTGGTTAGCTATTCTTAATAGTTTCTTATATTTAATATTTCACTTGGTATATTATGCCATTGATAAATGATAAAATAATACTAATTTTTGTTGAATTTAAGTTATAAATGAAGTTATTTCCTTTCATTAATTATGTTTCGGCTATGATTATTTGTTCACCTAGAAAGAATACCTTACTCAACTAGTGTTCATATTTAAAAGAATCGAGTGTTTTCATTCTTTGTAAAAATATATATGCATTTTTCTAATTATTCCATCTTCAAACTGGGCCTTCTTCTGCAATTTCTCTGGAAATTGTATAGAGTCTGGAATATTGCAGTTCCAGAGCCTAATTCCCCCTTATTTCAGGCTATCTTTAACCCCTATATAGCCATTTCCTTGTCCACCTCTGTTTCTAACATAACATCTCATGACAAACAGATAAAAAAACCTTTTTGAGCCAGGTGTGGTGGCTCATGCCTTTAATCCCAGCACTTGGGAGGCAGAGGCAGGCATATCGATGTGAGTTCAAGGCCAGCCTGGTCTACATAGTGAGTTTCTGGCCAGCTGAGACTACAGGGAGACACTGTCTCACCTTTTTTGAAAGATACTTATTAACAAACCACCAGGCCTTACTAAGAAAAAGCTAAGAATGTCATCAGATAGCACCTGAGACCTATAGTAGAATTTCTCCCGCTTTGCTATGACCTGCCTACTGAATGTGTCCATCAATGTATTTGGAAAATGTCTTGATTCTTTTTTTACTTTTCTTTGTTCTATTACTATAAACACTTCATAAAACTGCTTCCATGGTGGAACATGGAATTTGGAGTAATCTGAATTTGTATTCCCCAGCCATGGTCACTCATATTTGGCTCCAGAATAAACTATCTCTTATCCCTTTAAAAAAAATACTGCTGAAAAACACTATGTGTTTCTGAATCATGGGATTCAACTTCCAGCTTAGCTTGATTTGTCTAGGGAATTTTTAAAACTTACATCTATTATTGTAATCCTCCTCGGGGGAAAATGATATTATGAGATAGATATATTAATTTCACAGTTGGTAAGACTTTGCATGTAATAGCAATGTGCAGAGAGGCATTAGTGCCAGAGGGCTGGCAGGAATTTGAGAGCACCCCTGCCTTGTTACATTCCCTTTTCCAATGCTTTCAATTCCCACTACACTAGTGATTGTGTTTCTTTTGAGTTTTTGTTTTAACCATCCTATGTCAGCCAACTTTTCTCCATCTTAGCAGCAGCAGCCTGCTAATGAATGATGGTGGCAGCTAAGGCTAGGACTAGGAGAAAAATTAAAGCTGACAATGGTGACAGCATGCCCAAGACCAGAGCAAACTCAATGAGACAAAAACCCAGCACAGAACTTGAGAAATCAACAGGAGGCCCCAGCCTTAGCCAAGGAACTATTGGTAGCTGATCACTGCTGGGTGAAGGAGAGTTATCTTATTTAAATCAGTAACACTACATAGGCTAACCAGGCTCCAGTGGATAAACTCACACTGAGGGCCATCTGGGGGCACAAAATTGACTCAGTGGATCTTAACATATATGACAGAATGCATGAAATCTTGTGGGAGGGTTATGGGGGCTCCAATTAGAGGATGGGGTCTATATATGATTAAGATGTATTGTATGACATGCACAAAATATTCAATAAAATTTACATTGGATAAAAACAAAGCTTGGAATGCAGGCAATCTTTACTGTGCAACAAGACTACACAGGGCTCTTTAATATGACATGAATGATATGTGACACTGTAAAGTCTCTCTTTTATGGAGAGAGGGTCTCTCCCTGTAGCCCCAGCTTTCCTGGAACTCAGGAACTCACAATGTAGCCCAGGCTAGCCTCAGTCTCACAGAGATCTGTCTGCCTCTGCCTCTGCCTCCCAAATGCTGGGATTAAAGGTGTATGCTACTATGCCCACCCTTGTAAGGTCTCCTTTTAAAGGCTTTCTCTCCATTCTCCAAGCATGGTCTTCATCATATACTTTAGTTTCTACAAGGCCCTGACTTTTTGGAGTGATGAACTACAAATAGCACATTGAGAAATCTGTTGACTTGATAAATAAGAGGAATTAAAGGATTTGTCTATTCCAGCACAGCCTTAGCGTGAAGGAAATTTTCAAGCATGAGTTCAACCTGCAAAAAGCATAAAATTCAATAAAAAGCTATGTTTAAACAATGCTTCTTTCCCACATTTCCTGTCACTGCAAGTATTATGATAATTGTTTGCAAAAACTATGATAATTGGTATCATATATTGTTGTGATCCACTGATGATTAGGGAATGGAAAGAACTACATAAGCCAAATACCTTTTTATAAGAACATAAAATTGTGGGAAATAATTTCTCTAATGTTTAACAAAAAGTGAAAAACAGCAAAAACTTGATGAAATGTTAATTTCAATGACAAAAAAATCTGTGAATTGAAAACACAGGAAAGAAACAGAATTCTGAAACAAACCAACATTGCACAGCATGACTTTTCACTTAACCTCAACCATCAAGAGCTAACTTGTGAGTCATAAACATTACAGAAATTGACATTCATATCTCCAAGTTTGGGGAGTACCTGACTATGGTGGTAGCTTCCCTTCCACTATTAACAGGAGCACAATAGAAATTACTGCTACAGAGAAACAGATGAGGTAAAAAAAAATTTTAATGGTTAATTTCAGGATAGATTAGAAAATAGACTTAAAGCCTATAAACTCAATCCTTCCTTCCAAACTTCCACCATGAAAGCGGAATAAACTATATATCCAGGTATAGGAAATATAACTCAGTCTCAAAATAATATCAGAAGCCCAGAGATTTTAAGTAAAACTTACTTAACTAAAGCAGTATCCTAGCTTGATTTCCATTGCTGTACCAAAGCACTCTGACCAAAAAACAATTTGGAGAAGGAAAGTGTTTATTCCATCTTTCACTTCCAAGTAACAGTCCATTATTAAAGGAAGCCAGGGCTGAAGCTCAAGGCAGGAATCTGGAGGCAAGAGCTGAAGCAGAGAACAATGGAGGAACACTGTTTACTGACTTGTGCCCCCTCTCTAACTCAGCTATTTTTCTTATACAATGAAGGACCACTTACCAAGGGATGGCATGGCCCACAGTGAGCTTGACCCTGCTACATCAATTAACAATTAAGAAAATGTCCACAGGCCAGTCTGATGGAGAAAGTTCCTCAACTGAGGTTCTCTCTTTTCAGGTGACCCTAATTTGTGTCAAGTTGACCAAAAACAAATGAACTAACTAACTAGTTAGCTAACTAACTAACTAACTAACAAGCACAACCAGCCATCTCCCCTCATGCCCCTAAATGATTAAAAAAAATGTTTAAAGGTTAAGCATTAACGTCCAATTTTCAGGTGTGACTTTTAGTAAGAATAAAATTGATCTTAGATAAAATGGGAAATAATAAGGGAGTTGTCTATAATAAGTGAAAACAATAAAAAATTATAGATCTGAGCCAGGCGTGGTGGCACACGCCTTTAATCCTAGCACTTGGGAGGCAGAGGCAAGGCGGATCTTTGTGAGTTCAAGGCCAGCCTGGTCTACAGAGTGAGTTCCAGGACAGCTGGGGCTACAGGGAGACCCTGTCTCGAAAAGACCAAAAGAAAAAAAATATAGATGTGTTCATACGAAGAAAGATTCACAACAATGGTGACATCATGCACAAGTCCTATCCAAGCTCAAATCAGACAAAATCCCAACACAGACATGAAGAAGTGGGTGAGAAATCCCAGCCCAACCTAAGGAACTTTTTTTCAAAACAAATTAAAAAAAATTTTTTATTAATTTTATTTATTTATGTGTATGAATGTACTGTCTGCATGCAAGTTTGTGCACCCGTGTCGTGCAACCCCACGGAGGTCAGAAGAGGGTCTCGGATTCCCCTGGAACTGGAGTTCTCCTGGAATTGGAGTTTCAGACGGTTCTCAGCCACCATGTGGGTGCTGGGGATCGAACCCGGGTCCTCTGTAAGAGCAGTCGGCGCTCTTAACCACTAGGCTATCAAAACAAATTTTTGTTGAAGCTTTGTGCATTTCATACAAAATTTCCAATCAAATCTAAACCCATCCCCCTTTCCTTGCCTCCCCCACCCCACCAGAGCTCATGCATTCTGCCAAACATGTTTTTCATCTTTTTCTTGGTCTCTTTTAAAATTTTCGATGCAGAAGTTTGCTGTTTTGAGCAGAAGTTCACCATTTCAATCAGTTATTTGACCCAGTCTATTGTTGTTGTTGCTGTTGTTCCTTCCAATCTGCATCACTCCAAAATACGCATAATTGTGAATCCCTTAACAGGTTCTAGAACTAGGCTGCCATTTATTTTCAGAGTTAGGAATTTTTGGTATATGGATGGAGGATATGTATGCATATTTTAGAGTAATATAAGATCAAAGGAATGAGGGAAAAAGTAGTTTGTCATGACATTATGTCTAACCACAGTATTTATTTTATGGGAGTGCTTCTTAGTATTTCTTATACAAGGCTGCTTGAGCTTTTGTCCAATCCTTTTCTAAAATATTATACAGTAGTTAAAAGTATCAGGCTTGTGTAACTTAGCCTTTCTGGATGCTTAATGACCATACTTAATGCCCATACCAATTTGGCCAAGGGTCTTAAGGGATAACTTTGTTCTTTACCCTCAGAGGTCAACTAAGTCCCAGGGGACTATGCATGGGGTCATCTCTTGAAATGTCCTGCAAATATGAGTCACCAGTGTTCCTGTGCAGGGAGGTCTTGGAGATCCACTAATGGGACTTCAGCCAGTGTCCAGTCTATAAAGAGGAAAGTCTGCTCATGCTTCAAAAAGGGCAGCCTGGTCTAGCAAGACCTGACTTTGTCCTCGAGTGGATGGAACTGGTGATTGAAAAGCCAAAAGGAGTCAGGGGCTCCCCCCCCAAAACCTGAGTGACCCTTGAGGACAAGATCCTCAACTGACCTTGAGAAAAACAAAAACCTTGGTTAATCTGGGCTAACTGTGTGGCCTTAAAGATCCAAAAGGAAAGCATTACCAGAAATAAAAAAACAGTAAGTCCTGAGAAATTGTACTTCAGGTATAAAACTTGAGATCTTAGTAAAAAGACAAAAAGTAAAAAAATTAATAAAAAAAGAGCACAGTTGTTTGTCTGTCTAACTGGCAAGTGCAGCTACCCTGTGGCTGCTACTGATTTTGCCATCCTTCAAAGACATGAGACACAGCTTTTCAACCTTCCAATATGGACTGAAGACTCATGTCTCTCCAAGAATCCTCCAAACCTTCAGTGCCATATGGGGGCTGCTGAGACATCCAGTTTGTGGACTGAGTTACTACTGGGGTTTCAGCCTCCTCAGAGTTTAGTCTGCCATTGTTGGACTACTCAGGCTGTATCACAGAGACCAGTACAGGAAGATCAAGACAGGACACGGTGCTTACTGGACCTTATTTGGTGACCATGGGAAGGGAAAACCCCAGTGTGGAGCCCAAGGGCAGAACCGATGGTGGATTGGGCTTGCCAAGGAGGAGACTTCAAACATGACATCTTTCACCCTAGTTTTTAAAAACATAATAAGCCAAAGATGCTAAAACCTATGATATATGTGACATGTATATGTGCATAATTTGGAGTGATGCATATTGGGAGGAATAACAAAAACAACAGAAAGACTGAGTCAAAGAACTGACTGAAAAGGTGAACTTCTGCTCAAAATAGTAAACTTCTGCATTGAGAATTTTGTGAGAGACTGAGAAAAATATGAAAAACATGTTTGACAGAATGCATGAGCTCTGGTGGGGTGGGGGTAGGGAGGGGGGCACAGTTCTAGATTTGATTTGTAATTTTGTATGAAATGCACAGAGCTTCAATAAAAAATGACTTTGAAAAAAACAAAATATGCATATATGCATGCCACATATATCTTTTAGCATCTTCAGCTTATGATTTCTTTTTTTTTTCAGCTGAAAGATGTCATGTTTGAAGGCTCCTCCTTGGCATGCCCAAACAACCATCAGTCCTGCCCTTGTGCTCCACACTGGGGTTTTCCCTTCCTATGGTCACCAAATGAGGTCCAGTAAGCACCACATCCTGTCTTGATCCTCCTGTACTGGTCTCCATGATACAGCCTGGGTAGTCCAACATGACAGTCTATACTCCAAAGAGGCTGAAACCTCAGTAGTTGCTCAGTCCACAAGCTGGATGTCTCAGCAGTCCCCATCTGGCACTGAAGATTTGGAGGATTCTTGGAGAGACATGAGTCTTCAGTCCATACTGGAAGGTTGAAAAGCTGTGTCTCATGTCTTTGAAGGATGGCAAAAGCAGTGGCAGCCTCCAGGTAGCTGCACTTGTCAGTAAAACAGGCAAAACAACTGTGGGTTATTTTTGTCTTTTTACTAAGACCTAAGGAACTTTTGGCAATCAATGGCTGTTGGAAGGTTGAGACTCTTGGTGGATCCAGTGGATGGATCCATATTGAAGGACATTGGGAGAACCAAATCATACCCTATATACCATTAAATATATATATTAAAAATTAATATATATTATATATATATATATAATATACTTGTGTGTGTATGAAAGTCCATTAAATTGGACAGGGGGTGGTAGAGAGGCATACAAAGAGGGGAATGGAATGGATCTAAATGCTATCAAACTATATTGTATGAAAATCAAAAAAAATCAATAAAAATAACTTTTAAAAAATAGGAAAAGATTTATTAAGATTAAAGATACAAAGAAACTACTCCTTTAAGACATACAGAACTGAAAAATACCTCACAAATAATAATTAAACTATAAGCTAACATAGTAATTGTTAAGCAAAATAAAAATTTAGCTACATTTAACAAAAATTCATATTTTTATTTATTCTTTGACAATTTTATACATATATACAATGTATCTTGATCCTATCCATGTCCAACTCCCTCTTTTCTTTTCCCCCAAACCTCAATATGTACCCCACCTACCTTTATGCTCTCTTCTTTTTTTAATAACTCACTGAGGCCAGTTAGTGCTGCCTGCATAAGCATAAATAACCTACCAACAATCATACCCCTGAAGAAAACTGACATCCACTCTCCTAGCAGCTACCAATAGCTCCTCAGTTAGGGAGTGGAGACTCATGAGCCCCTTTCCCATCCACACTGGAATTTTTAACTGTCTTTATCTCATGCAGGTCTTGTGCAGGTAACCAGAGCTGCTGTGATTTTATGTGTGCAACAGCCATGTCATGTTCAGAGGACAGCATTGTACAGCCAGCACTCTTCCCCATCTTCTGTCTCTTACAATCTTTCTGCCGTCTCTTCCAGTTTTGGCTGTTTTTTTGTTTTGTTTTGTTTTGTTTTAGCCTTCTGGGAATTTGTATAGATGTGTCATTTGAGGTGAGCACTCAGCAGTGAGTTTTCTATATCTATCAAGATGACCATATAACTTCTATCCTTCAGCCAGTTTGTGCCATTTATAGCATTTATTGATTTATATGTTAAAACATGCCTGCTTCCTTGAAGCCAACTTGATCATGGTGTATTATTTTTATGTGATTTTTAACTTTTAAAAGATTTCTTTTTAATACTTTGAAATTATACGTATGTGTGTATATGTGTGTGGGTCTGTTCATCTGAGTTCAGATGTCTAGAATAAAGTTCAGAGTCCAGACTAAGGCATCACATAAATTCCTTGGAGATGGAGTTACAGGGGATTGTGAATTACCAGATGTGGGATCTGGGAACTGAACTTGGGTCTTCCACAAGTGACAGTTACAGGGGATTGTTAATTTTCTAATGTGGGTTCTGGGAACTGAATTTAGGTCTTCGGTAAGAGCAGTACATGCTCTTTTTTTAAGTAATGTTTTTATTAATTCTTTCAGAATTTCATACATTTATGATTGTATTTGCCAACCATCTCTTCTTTTTTTGATTAATTTTATTTATTTCTGTATGTGTATGAATGTACTGTCTGCACGCAAGTCTGTGCACCCGTGTCGTGCAATGCAGCGGCGGTCAGAAGAGGGTCTCAGATTCCCCTGGAACTGGAATTCTCCTGGAATTGGAGTTTCAGACGGTTCTTGGCCGCCATGTGGGTGCTGGGGATCGAACCCGGGTCCTCTGTAAGAGCAGTCGGCGCTCTTAACCGCTAGGCCATCTCTCCAGCCCCCAACCATCTCTTCTTAAATCCACCCTCAGTCCCCTACCCCCCCCCCACCAGCCCCAAATCCTACTTTTTAAACCCATTTATCCAAATAGGCTTGGGTGTGGATCCATTCCCTGTAGCCTGGTCAACCTACAAAGTGTCACACCCTTAAAGAAAACTGACTCTCCCTCACTCAGCAGCTATCAATTACCAATAGCTCTTCAGCTAGAGTTGTGGCTTTGTTCACACCACTCCCTCTGTGCTGGGATTTTGTCTGGCTTGAGCTTGAACAGCTGTTATGCATGCTGTCACCACTGTTGTGAGTTCCTATGTGCATCAGCACTGTTGTGTCCAGAAATCAGTTTCTTTTTAGTCATCCACTGTCCCTAACTCTTACAGTCAGGTTTCTTCCACCTCTTCCTCAGTAATCCCTGAGCCTTGAGAGGGGAGACAGGTATGATGTAGGTGTCCTGTTTAGGGCTGAGCAGTCCACAGTCTCTTATTTTCTGCATGTTGACCAACTAAAGGTCACTATGCATTAATCTCCATCTCCTGCAAAACTAAGCTTTTCTAATTAGGACTGATAAATGTACTAATCTAGGGGTATAATGATAAGTCATTAGGACTCAGTTTCATACTATATCCTTTTAGGAGAATAAGAGTAGTAGGGTATCTCCTAGAGTCTGTGACCTATGAAGATACAGTTTCTTAGCCCTAATAATGGTTCCAGGTATGGGTTTCATCTTGTGAACTGGGCCTTAAATCTAATCAAAAAAGTGGTTGGTTACTCTCATAATATTTATGCCACTATTGCACTAGTGTACATATCTTGCCAGGCTTGTTATTAATGTAGCTCACAGGGTTCACAGCTGGGTAAAGCTGATGATTACTTTTTCCCTTCCAATAACATGAACAGCACCTTCTAGTAACTACAGCCACCTGACTTTTTTCTACAAAAAGGCCAAAAAATACACGTTGAATAAAAGACAGTGTCTTCAACAAATGGTGTAGACCAAACTGGATAGCAATATGTAGAAGAAGGAAATTAGACCTTGATCTCTGACCCTGTATTAAAACTCAATTCCAAATTGACCAAAAACTTCAAAATAAGACCTGATTCCCTGAATCTGATACAGGAAAAAGGAGAGAACATGCTTGAAGTTATAGACACAGGAAATGACATTATGAACAGGATTCTGCAGGCATTTAGGCTAAAAATTAACAAATGGAACTTCATTAAATTAAAAAGCTTCTGTGCACCAAAAAACAACATCATTGGAGTAAAGAGGCACTCTACAGAATGGGAAAATCTGAAAGAGGATTACGATCCAGAATATAGAAAATATTCAAAAAACTAAACATCAAGAAAACATACACCAAATTAAAAACAGTGTAAGGAAATAATCAGAGAGTTCACAAAAGAAGAAATGCATCTGGGTATGGTGGCACATGCCTTTAATCCCAGTACTCAGGAGACAGGCAGGTGGATCTCTATGAGATCAAGGCCAGACCAGTCTACCTAGTGTTTCTAAACCATCTGTGGCTAAGGGGGACCCTGTCTCAAAAAGACCAAAAATTATTATTATTATTATTATTGAGGAAGAAGAGGAGGAGAAATACAAATGGGTGAGAAATATTTTTTAAGGTTCAACATCCTTTAGCCATTAGGGAAATGCAAATTAAAATTGCTTTGAGAGTTTATCTTATCCCATTCTGAAAGACTAAGAAAAAAAAAAAAAGACAATTCTGGCATGGATATGGGGAAAGCAGAAGACTTACTCTGCTGGTGGGAATGCAAACTGCTGCAACCACTTTAGAAATTAGTGTGAAGATCCCCCAGAAAGCTAGAAATAGATCTGCCCAATGTTCCAATTATACCACGCTTGGCCATATACCCAAAGGACTCTATATCCTACTATGGAGATACCTGTTTGTCCTTTGTTATTGTTCTATTCACGATAACTAAGAAATGGAACTGACTTAGATGTCCATCAACTGTTGAGTTGATAATGAAATACAGTACATTTTATACAACTGAATATTCTTGAGCTATTAAAAATAAAATTACGAAATCATCAGATATATTGAACTGAAGCAACCATCCCAGAAAGACAAATTTCACATGTTCTTTCTCATATGTGCATGCTAGGGTTGAATCATTAGGTGTGTTTCAACTGGAAAAATCCATAGAGGTTAGGAAACTAGTTAGGAGCCATGGTGTGGGGGCTTCAAAGACAGGTGAGATAGAATAAAGTGATATAAGGGTGAGACAGGAATAATGGGATAGCAATGGGTTACATTGGTTGGAGAATGGGAGGACAGAATAGAGGAAGGAATATGGAAAGAAATAACTAACACTAAAAGACTTTTGAAAAAGCAATATAGAAACCTACTACTGTAAAAAGCTTCTGAAAGTATAAATGTATACATATAAAAAAGAGTTTAAATGGAGTTACTCTATAATGGGGAGACAATGCCCCTACCAGACACCACAGGCTACCAAATAAAAAGCCTAGTGCCCTGAATGTGCTCCCTTTTTTGGAATTTTTGACCAGGGAGTTCCACAGACCCTCAGATAATACTAGCTGTTGCTATTGCTCTTGACTGCCTTCCAGAGCATCATGTCCGCAACCTTCTGAAGGTAAAAATATCCAAAATCACGTTCAGAGTTTCGGGTTTCACATTGAGGTCCTTGATCTATTTGGAGTTGATTTTTGTACAGGGCAAGAGATAGGGGTTTAATTTTATTCTTCTACAAGTAGTGATCCAGTTTTACCAATACCATGTGTTGAAGATGCTGTCTTTCCTCCATTGATCAACGGGTCTGTTTTGTGCCAGTACCAGGCTGTTTTTATGATTATAGCCCTGTAATATACTTTGAAGTCTGGTGCAGTTATCCCCCTCTATTACTCTTTTCACTCAGGGTTGCTTTGGCTATTCAGGGTCTTTTGTTTTTCCATATGAATTTAAGGATTTTTTTTCCCAAGTCTGTGAAGATCCTCATGGGGATTTTAATTGGGATTGCATTGAATCTGTTTATTAATTTGGGTAGAATAAACACTTTTACTGTATTAAGTTTTCCAAGCCTTGAGCACAGGAGGTCTTTCCATCTTCTGATGTCTTCTTCAATCTCCTTCTTCAGGGGTTTAAAATTTTTTGTTGTAGAGACCTTTGGTGTCTTTGGTTAGGTTTGTTCCTAGGTATTTTATTGTTTTTGAGTGGAAGTTCTCCTTGTATTCTTCTTCAGTTGCTTGTTGTTGGTGTAAAGAAAGACTACTGATTTTCCTAGGTTAATTTTGTATCCTGCCACTTTACTGAAACTCTTAATCATTTCTAGGAGTTTTCTGGTGGAGTTTTTAGCATCCTTTAGGTAAACCATCATATCATCTGCAAAGAGGGATAGTTTGAGTTCCTCTTTTCCAATTAGTACTCCTTTAATTTCCCTTTCTTGCCTTACTGCCCTAGCAAGTGCTTCAAGCACTATATTGAAGAGGAGTGGTGATAGGGGGCAGCCATGTCAAGTTCCTGTCTTTAAGGGGAACATTTCTAACTTTTCTCCATTTAGGATGATGTTGGCTGTGAGTTTGTTGTATATGGCTTTGATTATGTTGAGGAATGATCCTTCCAGTCTAATTCCCTCTAGGACTTTAAGCAACATGAAACCAGAAACTCTGAAGGTGAGAGAAGAAAAGGTTGGCAGCAATCTACAAGACATAGGCATAGGAAAAGACTTTCTTTTTTTTTTGTCTTTTAAAATTTTTATTTATTTTTATTTATTTATTTTTTGCTTCAAAGTGTTTTTTTATTTAATTTTTATTGATGCTTTGTGCATTTCATACATCATTTTCCAATTCAGATCAGGCATATTTCCCTTTCCCTTCCCCCCCACCCCCACCCCATCCCAGATCATGTATTCTGCCATAACTGTCTTGCATCTTTCACTGCTTTTTTTTCATTTTTTAGCTATAAGTGATAATCCATGAGTACAAGCATCCTTCGTGCAAAACCAATCTGCAGGCTGTTGTGCCCAAACCCCCACAGCCCCACCATCCAGTGGGGGGTGACAGGTTGTTTGTTCAATCAAGTTGATCAAATGAGTGTCCAGACTACATTGCTGTAGTTTCACCATTCACCCCAATCGCAGCCTTTACATTCTACCACGCCCCCTCTTCCGCAGGTTGTTCCCTAGGCTTAGAAAAGGGGCACAGGTGGATGAGAGGTAAAACAGTCCACTCTCTCTGGAGCTGTTGACTTGGACTCTGGTCAATTCTGGCTGTTTCCTTTCATGGGCTGACAGTTTGTCCAGGAATAACCTTTCGATCCTACTAATGAAGAACAAGCAATTAGATATATAGGTATTTAAGCAGCACTAATAGTTATGGTAGGTTACTTTAGCATAGACACATGTTTGGATATGTTAATCCATGAATTACAATTTTCCCCCCTGTTAAATATGACAGGGTCTTACTGTGGCTTATAACATCTAACCTGTAGAGGATGTAAGCTTGTGGCATCAGCCATGGGATATATATATAGTATATATTTATATATATATATATCATATATATATATACATATATGATATATATATCATATATATATATATATATATGACCAATAAAGTTGGAAGGAACAAAAACAACAAAAGAACGGAAAAAAACTGACTGAAACAGTGAAGTTCTCCCCAAAACAATAATCCTCGGCTTTGAAAAAAACTTTAGAAAGACTCAGAAAAAGATGTAAGACATGTATGGCAGAGTGCATGAACTCAGGTGGGGTGGAGGACATGGAAAGGGAAATGAGTCTAAATTGGACTGAGAAATGATGTATGAAAAAGTTTAATAACAATAAAATATATACATGTGAAAACAAAAAAATATCCAAAATCATTATGCCCAGCCATGATGATATTTAAATAAAAAGCCAATAGCCGGGCATGGTGGTATACTCCAGTAATCCCAGCCCTCAGGAAGCTGCAGAAGGAGTGAAATTTATGAGAAGGCAATGTAAGCAGTTCACTTAAGTTTAAGAACATTTTCAATTCGGTATCAAAATCATTTTAATCTGCTTACATTTTTCACAGGAAGACTTGTGTATTTGAAAGTCCTGCGTTAGGACGTTGGGCATTAATTCACATCCTAGATATACCATGTAGCACCAGTGAGGCCTTGATAAGTATTTTAGTCAGAGCTTCCATTTCTTCTCCTGTGAAAACTGATGACATAAATGTATAGTTGCAAGGGGATAGCTAAGTTTTAAAGTTCAGAAAGCATTTTGAGCAACGTGTGAAATGCAGTAAAAATGAAACACAATAGATATTGTTATTTTAACTGAGCTATTTCTGCCAAAACCATAATTTATTGAGATATATTTTGACATCATTATTGGTTTCACTGTGATCAAGTGTGATGTAAAATTCATAAAACATCTCTAAACTATGTGAGCTGAAAATAAAACATTTAAAAGTAGGGCAAGTTCTTTTTTTTGGCTAAGAAATTACCTAAAATAAATTAGCTCTTTAACCCTTTTGATAAATGAAACTTAATATAGTCATATTACAAGTGACTAAAGGCATATAATAAGAGGTTTGCAGCCACCAAATTGTAAGGTATTAATACAAAAGTATAGGCTATGTGTCTGCTTAGCCTTGAGGCAAGGAGCTTGAAGTATCTTAATTGCTTGTTACTTTTCCTCTGCTTTTCTATTGATAAACTTGAAGATAAAAGAGGGTATATTTGATTTACACAGGCTAAGAGAACAGACATTATGTGTTGTAAATTTTGCTAAAAGCCAGTGAGATAAGAGAATGCATTGACATGATTGTCTAACTATTTCCAATTTAATTTATGTGGTACAAGTAGAAACATTAAGAAAGTTTTGCTTTCTTCTGTCCGGTGCTGCTTAAATCAATGTGAGGAATCTCCCATTAAATTAATTACCTTGAAGAAAGTGCTCTTTATGGTTTCTAATGCAATTGTGACAAGAAGAAAACTAAGAATCAGAGATTTCTGATAAGAACCAGAGAGCAAACCAAGAAAATAGAAGGTTACATAAAGTAAATGAGAATAAAAATAATTTATAGAGTAGACATCTGTGCCCTAGGGTTAAAATTCTCAACTATCAGTTCTCAAGAGGAGAAAATGACCTAATGAGCACAGAAAATAGTTGTTTGCTATATATAGCCTGAAGTGGGGTTTGAGAAATCAGGAAAATATCACAAACAGACAAGGAGACCATTTGAGAGAATGGGTTGCTTTTATCATAATGTGAGCTTTATAAGGGCCTTCCTTGTTTCCAAAATTGCCAAACTCTAAAATTCCCCTCAAAGATGAAATATAACCTATAGATTTCATAGCCAGGTAAAAATAACAATGCCACATATTCTTCCCATCCTTCAATTTAGACCCAGAGAGGAAAGGTATCTGCAATGTTAAACACCAAACAGGATTAGGTCAAGAGATGTAATATAAGAGAAGTTATTTGAGTCATACCAAATATTTCATATTGTAATTTTGTTCTGAAATCCTGTCGGCATTTTAGAAACCTAGGTTTGTTAGTAACTTTGCTCTAGGTCTTAGTTTAAGCAGTTAAAAATTGGAAGGCCAGTTTTACTGTAAATGCTAGTGCTAATACGAATTAACATTTATAGACTACAATATTATTTAGATAGATATGGGGCAAAACCATAAACATATCTATTCTCTCACAAAGTTCTTAGGAGACATATATTACTATTTCTGTTTTATAAATTTTAAAAAAATCCAGGGCTGTATCAACTAAGTAACTAAGATAAAGAACTACTTGTGACCTCACAATTCCATCCTCACCTCCAGACCTTTGTTCTTTTCTAGCTAATACATTCGAAGGTCTATGAGACATTAAAAGAGCTAAAGGATAAGGAGTCACCTTATCTAACAGATGTCAGCTAACAACCATCTACAACTCCAGTTCCAGGGGAATCTGAGGCCATCTTCTGGCCTCCTCAGGCATTGCATAAGACATATCATGTATATAAGATTGCTTTAGGCCAGGCATGGTAGGGTGGTGTACAACATTAGTCCCAGCACTTGAGAGGAAGAGGCATTTAGATCTATGTAAGTTCAAAGCCAGCCTGTTCTACATAGTGAGTTCCAGGCCAGCCAGAGCTATACAGTGAGGCCCTTCCTTCTGTATAAGAAAGAAGATAAAAAAAATATATCTTCTCAAATACTGAAAGAACAAATAAAAAACTAAGTCAAACCTTTATTCATGGGGAGCAAGCATGGAAATTAAGGACAAAAATAGCGATGGAAACATGTATGATGAATAAACACAATTTCATCCTTTTTTTAAAATTCTGAGCCATGAGAATACACAATAACATAAAATAAACAAACAATATTTACTAACATATCCAATGTTGTGAAAGATTTCCTTGGATATATGTGTATTGTCTTTCATTAGCTTATTTTTACTTAATGACCCAAATATCTCAAGTTTCCAGAAGAAACTGTATTTCAGAGAATCCTTTAGTACAGCAGTTATATTACCAATTCTTGACTTCTCCACAAATCAATCCCAAATCATTGACCTGATTTCAAGTCCCAAGTTACATTCTTCATTCCAGCCAGGATACAACCTATTAACATGCTGTAGAGTATAGCATCTCATAGAGGAAAATCAGAAAAGATTAAAGTTTATAAAGCAGAGACAGTAATGAGTTCAGGTAGAGAAGGAAGCATCTAGAAAGAGATAGATTTTTCAATGATATTTTATTGAATTTTGTGCATTTGTATAAAACTTCTTTATCATATTTAGTCACCGTCCCTAATCCCCACCCTCCCATAACTCCCCACACCCAATTTCAAGCATTCTGTCAAATATGTTAAGACTTATGGAGTCAAGTTAGTGTACCCCGACGTCCCTCAGTGCAAGCTCATCCACTGGGGTCTAGTCTGACTATTTAGAGTCTCTCCCTTAAAGATCCACTCTGCCCATTTCCCCAGTTCTACACTTGAATAAGCCTGGGTTAGGTCGGAGTTGATTCAGGCTCCTGGACGTCTGTGATATGTACCTAAAACTCAACACTATCAATGACCACAAAGTATAAAGTTGACACTACAGGTGTCAAATTTCCTATGAGATACAAGTTAAAACACAACAATTAAGCAATTAAAGTATAAGTGTGGGCCAGGCATGGTGGTGCATGCCTTTAATCCCAGCACTCAAGGCAGAGGCAGGTGGATCTCTGTGAGTTCAAGGCTAGCCTGGTCTACATAGCGAGTTCCAGGGCAGCTGGAGCTGCAGGAAGACCCTGTCTTGAAAGACTAAAGTATAAGTGTGTGAATGTTAAAAATATTTTTAAAGTAAAAACTACATAAAAATTAAAATAAGCAATAACAAGGAGAAAAAGGTATTGTGGTCCAGGTCAACATTTCTTCATAGTTGAGAAGAGAGGATTTTTCTCTCCCCTTGGGTGCTTTTTGTATCAGTCTCCACAGATGGGAAGGATGAGGTTGGCTAGTCTCAGTAATTCAAATAAGTTAAGTCAGTGTGTCCTTCCAGGCGAGAAGGATTTCCGTGAGCAAAGTCCATTTTCTGCCAGAATTCACTGGTCTGAGGCCTCCGGCTTGCCAAATTAAAACCTTGCCTCATATTTTGGGATCAGCCTGTCTGCATGAAACTGTGACTGAGTCTCCAGGCAGGTATAGAAAGCCTGCCAACCTGTGTTTACCTTTTTTCCTCTTCAGTCTGGATACTACAGCAACTTCTGTGATCCCATGTAGTTTATCCAGGCAATAGGGGGGTGAGAGGAGTAGGAGGGGCGCCTTGACAGATGATTTTAACTTTGGACTCCTGTACCCCAGTCCTGTTTACACACCCACAGCCTGCTATACTGAACAGACTCTGGGTGCATACTGAATCCAAACTCTGGAATGGGTTCCCAGCAGCCTAGCCTGCCTCTCTACAGTTCTCATAGTTGCCTGTGGCTGAGAGTGCCAAGGAGAGAGCTCTGAGGAGAATCAGACGTGCAGACACCGTGATCTCAGATTTCTACCCTCCAGAAGTCTAAGAAAATGAATTTATCTAAGACCCATATAGTGTGCGATATTTATTATAACAGCCCTAGGATACTGACACAGACTTTGATGTGGCGATGCTGTAACAAGCACCTGAAAATGTGCAAGAAGCTTTGAAACTAGCCAATACTTTAAATATCAGACTGCCAGGGACAGTTGCACTGCAGTAGCAATCGAGAGATGACAAACACATGCTTCCTATCTGATGACAACTGGATCACTTTCCCTGTCAAGCCTGTCTCTTCAGTCTCTAATTCCTGAATTTAACAGTGGTGAATGGAAGTAGACAACAGGGAACACTTCTGACTAACTGACTAATTAACAGAGTAGAGCACAGGGAATAGTATGAGAGTTGACTGTGTGAGGGAAATGCTTGAAGAACATGACTCCCCCCCAAGATGTCCAGATCAAACATAAAGCATCTAGCTATATTGCAATTTCAGACAATTATTACCTTATGTAAGCACATACCAAGTATTTATTTTATGTATCTAAAATTCACATTTAATTCTGTATCCTCTATTTGTCTTTTTCTTTCTTTATTTATTTGTTGAGACAGGGTCTCCTTGTAGCCACAGCTGCCCTGGAACTCAATATGTAGACCAGGCTGGTCTCCATCTCACAGAGATCTGCCTGCCCCTGCCTCTTAAGTGCTGGTATGAAAGGCATGGGCCACCACTCCAGGCTCCTGGTATTTTTACTTTTAAATCTGGGTAAATCTCTCCTTTATTCTTGCCCAGAGTTTAGTGCATTTTCTAAATATCCAAGTAATGGGGTGGTTCTTAAGTAAAAGCTGGTCAAGAAAGGCAGGCGGGAAAGGATATCTCACAATGTACAATTCTCATCAATAGATGAGTATATGAACAAAATGTGATATGCGTGAATGTTATTATGATTTTAAAAGCAGTGAAATCCTAAAAACATGGATAAACCTCAAAAACATCATTATAATGAAATTAACCAGACACTTACATAAGTACTTAGAACAAGCAAATTCATAGACATTATCAAGAGCTGTGTGGAGGGAGCAATCAAGAGTTACTGTTTAACTGTCACTGAGTATCTGTTGAGGAGGATACAAAGTTGTAGAAATGGATAATGCTAGTGATTGCACAACATGTATATGTATTTAATACCACTGAGTTTTACATTTAAAATGCTTAAAATGGGCCTGGGGTGTTGGCTCAGTGGATAAAATGCTCACTGCACAATCATGGGAAGAAGAAGCAGGACCCACCGAAAGCTGGAGACCCACCTATCTACACAGAGGGTTCCAAGTCAGCTATGGACATATAGTAAGACCCTGCCTCAAACAAAAGAAAGAAGCTAAAACGAAATCAAATCAAATAATGTCCTTAGGCACGTATCATTTCTGCTCAGTGTATATTAGCTGATGCTAGGAACTTTCTACCTGTTGATCACTTTTACCAGTGACACATTGTGAATTCGGAATGGTTCATCTTAAGTAAGCTTTATTATTGGAACACATTTTTTTTGAGATACACTTTATTTATTTATTTATTTATTTATTTATTTATTTATTTATTTTATTATTATTAAACTTTTTCCATAAATCATATATCCTTTCTCAATCGAATTTAGAGTCACATCCCTTTCCCTGCCCCCCACCCCACCTGAATTCTCGCATTCTGCCATATATGTCTTGCATCTTTTTCTGAGTATTTCCAGAATTTGGTTTGTTTTTCTCCAGTTCTTTTGTTGTTGTTGTTCTGTCTAACTTGTATTGCTTCAATATATATACATATATATACATAATTATATATACATAAAAATAGATACTTACATACATACACATATCACCTGAATTGGAGGATTTTTTAATTCTAAAAGATGTCATGTTTTCCTTAAGGAAGTGCTCGAAGGTTCCTCCTTGGCAAGCCCAAACAACCATCAATCTTGCCCTTGTTGCTCCACCTGGGGTTCTTTCCCCTCCCATGGTCCCCTAAATGAAGTCCAAGTAACAATGGGTGTCCTTTCTTTGATGCCCTGTACTGGCCTTCATGATTCAGCCCAGGTAGTCGAACAATTGCAACTAGTACTCTGATGAGGTTGACATCCCCTTAGCTGTTAGTCCACAAGCTGGGTATCTCAGTCATCCCCATCTGGCATTGAAGGTTTGGAAGATTCTTGGAGAAACATGAGTCTTCATTCCATCTTGGAAGGTTAAAAAAGCTGTGTCTTCATGTTTATTTGCACAAAACTGATCAGATTTGAGAGATCGTTAATGCCTTTGAAGTGATTTTTGTGGGTGTGAAACAAATGGTGAGAATTTGAATCGTTCCCTTATTATAGTATTGAAATTAAGTCTACTTAATCTATCAAAGCATGTTCATGCCCTGATTTTATATACTTATATCTGTCAATGAACATTGTGGAAAAAAAAAAAGCGTGTGTCTCTTGCCGGCATTGGCCGTCGTACGCCTTTAATCCAAGGCACTCGGGAGGGCAGAGGCAGGTGGATCTCTGTGGAGTTCAAGGCCAGCCTGCTCTACAGAGAGCGCTCCAGGCCAGCTGGAACCAAAAAAAAAAAAAAAACAAAAAAATTTTTTTTTAAAACAAGCTGTGTCTCATGTCTTTGAAGAGTTGCCAAAAGCAGGTGGCAGCACAGAGTAGATGCACTTGCCAGTAAGAATTGAAGACAGTCAAACAACAGTCTCCCTTTTTTCTTTTTGTCTTTTTACTTAAGATCTCAAGTTTTATATCTTGAAGTACAATTTCTCTGGCGTCTTACTGATATTTATTTCTGGTTTTACTTTCCTTTTGGATGCTAAGGCCACACAGCCCAGATTAACCAAGGTTTTGTTTCTTGAGTCAGTTGAGGATCTGGTCCTCAGGGGTCGTTTGGGGGGTTGGGGAAGCGGGGAGCTCCTGGCTCCTTTCAGCTTTTCATTTACCAGTTCCATCCACTTGAGGACAAAATCAGGTCTTGCTAGACCAGGCTTTATTGGAACACATTTTAAGATATGCCATTGAACTAGTGTCTGTGCTACATATAAAATCCCAAGCCTTTGTTAGACAACTTGCTGCTATCAAAAATGTAACTTGGAGATCAATAAAGAATTCATATATCAAATACTTAAGAGATCATTGTGCATGAAAAGAACTTCATAAGTACTTAGAACCTTAAAAATAGTATCTACATATAAAAAAATTAAGAAATAGTATCTACAATGTTTTTGAAAACCTTACTCTTTTAAATTTTACTCAAGTAATAAGAATAATTTTCTTTTTTTCTTTTTATTTTTTGTATATATTTTGTACAACATTATCAAATCTAGACCTGTGTCCCCCACCCTATCCCCCCACCCCACCAGAGCTCATGTATTCTGCCAAACATGCTTTTCATCCTTTCTCAGTCTTTCTCAAAATTCTCCACGTGGAAGTTGGCTGTTTTGAGCAGAATTTCACTGTTTCAGTCAGTTCTTTGATGCAGTCCTTTCTGTTGTTGTTTTTGTTGTTGTTGTTGTTGTTTCCAATATGCATCACTCCCAACTGCTTGGACAAAAGCTCAAGGGGCTGTGCACAAGAAATACTTACAACTAGGTAATTGGCACTAGCATCCACAAATGAGGGATACCATTCATCGTTTGTTTTTCTGGGACTGTGTTACTTCACTCAGCATGATGTCTTCTAGCTTCAGCCATTTTCCTGTGCTTCATGTGGTCTTGGGAAATCTCCCAAGATAATTTTCTAACTCATCTCTGACCCCAACATCAATTAAAGGGTTATGATAAATCTCTAATGAAATAAAATAAATGATTTTATTTCATTTGCATATGATAATAGTGTTCCCTAATCCAGCCACTGTGAGTTTTAGGAATGCATTATAAATCTAGATTGAGAAGTAGATAAATACTGAACTGGTAAGCCTTTGTGCAAGCATTAAGCAAGTTTTTCTCCACAAATTTCTGTTGTGAAAAGGATATAAAATATCTGTCCTCTCTGCCTCACAATGGTGTTGAGAATCAGGTAAGATAGTAACTTTTGAAGCTTATAAATTATTTTAATCTTTATGTGTGTATATGATGTGTATATGTGTGTGCATGTTCATGTATGAGTGCAAACATGTAAATATCACAGCATACATATGGAAATCCGAGGACAACCTAAAGAGTTGCTCCTAATCTTCCATCTTGTCTAAGGCCAGGTCTCTTGTTCTCTAATGCCTATGTCAGGCTGGCCAGCCTACAGACTTCTGGGAATTCACATGTGTACACCTTATAGAACTGCAGGGATTACAGATACACAGTACTACACCCAGCTTTACATGGGTTCTGGGGATCCAAAGTCAGGTCCTCATGCCCATATGGCAAGCACTTTACACACTAAGCTATCTCAGCCCAAAACTTGTAAAATATTTTACAATATAATGTTGCATTATGAATTTCAGGAGTGAAACAAAGTTTATCCCAGCCAGACAAGTAAGTGAGCCATTAGCTAAGATTTTGTGATAAAAAATCCAACATCCTTAGGAAATTGCATTCATACTTCAATAAACACATTAAATTCGAGGAAAATTATTAATAAGATGGTAAACAGGACTATGTATCTGGAACATTTCCCAGGACTTATTCAAAAAATTCACTGAAGTAACCAAGATTTTGTTTGGAAGTATTCAAAGAGAGGTTTTAATGCATTCAACAGGTAAGAGGTACGTAATTTTCTAGAAATGAAATAAAATTACACATTTTAAAATGTGAGACATAATGAAGACATCAAAAAGTTGTGCACAAGCTAGTATCTTGTAAACCCCACAGTGTTCTGAGTTTAGACAGCCAATATCTAATGACATCTTTCTTCTTGCTAAAAACTAGATGTTGTGGTAAAGGTCACTCTCATTAGAAGTCTGACTATTCCAGTTGGAAGCAATTTCTGCTAACTGAGCCAAAAATCTTAAATGATTCCTAAAGTAATTGTATCGCATTGGCCTCATCAATGTTTCCTTCTAGACAGTCAAACTGAGGCCTTCACTCTCTCCCTAAGATGGAAGCAAGAAGATTCTCCCATTTTGAGACCATGGTAAAGGGAAGCAAGGACACACTAGGAAGAAGCCTGTATAATAAGAATGTCAATATTAAAAAGTTGCACATTTCAACTTTTAGGGAGAAAATTCCCCATATTCTACAAAGGAAACACAGAACATAGTATAACATAATCTAATTTAGAAATCACATTATTTGCACAAAAGATAAATGAAAGGATCAGGCAACAAATTAAAAATTGATAGTGATTCTCCAGTTTGGTCACAAAATCAAATTAATTTGCTTCAAGATAAACTTCAGGGTTAAAAGATTTACTCAAGTAATTTTGTACTTGAAATTGTTATTGTTGATAACAGATTTTAAATGCACTAAGTATATTCAGAAAACTAAACAGAAAAATAACAACACTAATTGGGCTGACCCTCCTGCGTCTAGAAAGTTAAGATACATGTTTGACAGGTAATTAAATGCAATAGTCTAAAATGAGTGTGAAATCAGCAGCGCAACTCTGTGGAATACCAATGGCAGGCAGCTTATGTGTCTGTTACCTTCTTTTGACTTCCACATAATTCTTTCTGCTAAAGCACCACTAAAATGGATGTCTTGGCCATTACTAAAACAGCCATTTTTGAACTAATGCTTATTCTGTGTGATGAGGTAGTTTGATACTGAAAAACATGTGAGCTTTAACATTGGGCAGATACAGGGCCAAATTCTGACTTTGTCATGCTGAGTTATTTAATCTCTCCTTGGAGTTTTTCTTTCCTAAAATGAGGAAAATAATATCTTCTTTGCAAGACTGTTAGAACAGCAACTTTTATAATTATTTATATGGCCCATTGCAAGTGATGGAGCATAGTACATTCACAATAAAAGTTTGCTGCATGATATATAGTAAGAATGTCAGTCTCAAAAGTTACCCCTGAAAAAGAACACCATCATTGCAATGATAATAGCTATTATTTTTCTGAAAAGGGTATAGTTAACGTCTATTGGGACTATTTTTAGTGCTAACAGCTTTCAAACACATATCTAACTTTTGCTGTTAGCACTCAGGCCAAACCACAAGCACATTTAATCCATGTCAGTCTTCTCTTTAAAAAAGGGTTATAATGGTATAAAATATTGAAGGTTTTGATTGGATAACTCAAAGAATGTCCCACCTGCTGTGATTCTGATTGGTTGAATGGAAACAATAAACCAGCTACATGTGAGTTGACCTACAAAATTCATTTTTCAACAACAAAAAAGGCTATTTTTGAAAAGCGTATCATCTCCAAGTGGGAGGGAAGAGTTGCTTTTTCAATCACTCTATTCAATTTGGGTTTGCAAATAAAATGGAAGAGGAATACCAGCATTCCACTCAGGGGTTCAGAGAACGCTAATGAGCTTTTTAACTTTGAAAATGATCATAAAATAAAAATACATTAAAAAGAAATCCCCCAAAATTACTCAAAATAATTGCAGAGAAATTCAAGGATGTAGTGAGTACTAAAGTCCAATAAATAAGCCTGCTTGGATTTAACAACAATAAGAAAGATGCGTGGCCTATTTGTGGTGATTTCCTTCTGTTTCAGCATGGACAAATTTTCTCTCCACTAAGAATGGGTTCTTTTATTCTCAGTTTCATTGAAGTAATAGTGGACTCAACTTTTCCTTAGTATTGTGGGATGCCATGCTGTGGAAATGGCTTCAAATAATGAACACTGGGGGGGTAACTGAAATGCTGCCCATGTTTACACCGGAACATGGGCACAAACAAAAGCTCCAACACACCAGCAACATTCTGTTGATCTGCTGATTTTCTCTGATATAGTTCCTGCTGAGACACAATAACAAGGGAAAATAACAAAAAGTCAGCTAAAAGATCTGTTATGGGGATGGTGAGTGGCATCTTTTAAAAATAAGACCATAATATGTTGGTATAGCACTGAAATTCAGCTGTACTGATCAAAATAATTCATGAAGACAAACATTTCACGTTTATAGAAAATATTCCCACAAGGAATTCTACTGGCACATGTCAAATAATAGAGTCCAGGGGTGGTTCCCAGTGTAAAGGACATGTTCATTATTTGTACTAGACCTTCTATTCACCCTTTTTACCCAGCACTCTCCTCCAGGATAGTGTTAGAAGAAGCCACAATAGGACATGTGGCCATAAATGGTCACAACTTATAATGGATGTATAGTACATATCATTAATGGAGTAATTTTAAGACCTATGCACTTCATTACAATTCTCCTTTTGTGAAACAGTCACAATTTCTGATTACTTTAGAAGTTTTCCTGTCAGTAGGCTGAAGTCAATACCATATGTGGCCAACTGACCTCCCCAATCTAAAGAGCATTAACTTTGTATGATCCTTTATTGAAAATTAAACTTTTACAAGCTTTAGAAAATGGGAAAGGAAAGCCCTAATTTAGACATCCCTCCACTAGTCATAAGATATATATATTTTTTTAATTTATATAAATAGATTTGCAGCAGAACTTCATCATCAGTTACCATAATGGAAGGCATAACAGTTTTTGCAAAGATTTGTTCTGCTATTTTAGATGATGAATCAACAGCTGCCATGGTGCTGGTAGGTGCATAACAAAGAGAAATCTAGGCATAGGGAGATGGCTGGCCTTAACCTTCAAATTGTTAGGAGATGGAATAAAAGTAAAAGCAACAGAAAAGGCCATGTAATGAATTTAATGACACTCAAATAGCTTGGTCTCTGCTGGATACCACTGGCCTCACTCTAAACATCCTATTCATGCCACTAAGACCCGTAGCATCACTTTTACTGACAATTTTCAATTTGCCCTGACTCTGGACCAATTCTACCATCCAATCACTCTAATTGAGAATCGTAACAAAGGTAAGTTGGTGGCTCAAACTAGGATGGCTCTTTTATTTATAAATTCTTTTTCCTTTACTATCATGACTTTCCACTCTGTGCTACCTAACTCCTAGCTACTTTTCTATATCTGTGTTAAGTATAGGAAAAATCAAAGAGAAATGTAAAGCTAGAAGAAGGAGAGAAATCCAGTAATAAATGGCAGTCAATAAGGCACAATCTGTAACGTTATTCCACCAAAGACTCAGAAATAAATTTGTCAGTGGGACCCTATCAGAGAGTAGTCTTGCCCTTAGTTGTCATGATTTGAATTCAAATCTTCCTAGATAGGAAAGCAACGAGACCTAGAGGAACTAAATTTTAGTAAGAGTGAGTGGCTTCATCTGCCACCTTTATTTCGCAACTGAGAAAAATCAATTACAAAAATAGCTCACATGGTATGAATAAGTTATTTGTAATGTTAAAACAAAACTCCAGGGAGAGTCTAGTGTCAGGAGTAGTTTGAACCAGGTGCTGAAACAATGTCTTCTCCATTCTGTCTCTCCCTCTTCTCTCCATTCTTCATTTCTATTTTTCTCTCTAGATTCTTTCCTAGTTTTCCTTCTAACAGGTCAGATGTCCCAGCAGAAGTAAAATAAAGCTTCATCTTCTCCATGTTTACAAAAGCTTTACTTCTCTATGTAAGTTCTTCTCACCAGAGAAAGGCTATATATATATATATATATATATTATATCTTATCATGGTGGAAAATATAGAGAAGCATGGTCTGAGAAGTTTTCTAAAGTAAAAACTGAACAGTATGACCTCAACAGAAAGGGAATGGACATAAAATTCAAAATAAAGCAAAAAAAAAAAAAAAAAAAAGCCTGGCATGTAGGGCTACATGCTTAAAGAGGAAAATTGTGTATGGCATGTAGACATACACAATTAAGCTAAAATAACAGAAATTGTTGTCTTCCAGTATGTCTATTTTCTTTCTTTTGCTAACAATTTCCCCCAGATTTATCTGATGTGTAGCAGTTTAACTAGATTTGGGCTTATGGGATATTAAAGATTTTTTTGAAATCATCTCAAATATAAAGATAAGTCTTTGGTTGATATACCTAATTTTTTTTGGGGGGGGGAAGCCGGGTGTGGTGGCACATGCCTTTAATCCCAGCACTCAGGAGGCAGAGGCAGGCAGATCTCTATGAGTTCAAGGCCAGCCTGGTCTACAGAGTGAGTACCAGACAAGCCAGCTGGGGCTACAGGGAGACCTTGTCTCAAAAATAGCAAAAAAAAGATATGTCTTTGTAATAAAGAAAATTTCCATCTCCCTTCTCAAAGAGAAATAGTCACAACTACAGCTGCCTCCTTGGTCCAAGATCCAGAAGCCACAATTCTGAAGATGACCCACTAACGTGAGCCACAGAGTGGCCTGGTATCTTAGTTACTTTTTATGCTGCTATGATAAAAATACCTTGACAAATCAAGTTAAGAGTTTATTTTGGCTCACAGTTAAAAGGTGGTCTGTCATGTTGAAGAAGTCCTGGCATTCAGCATCTTGAAGCAGCTTGATCACACTCAATCCATAATCAGGAAGCAGAGGACAATGAATATTAGTGCCCAGCTAGCATTTGCTTTTTATGCAGACCAGGACTTAAGCCCAGAGAATGATGCTGCCCATGTTTAGTCTTGTTCTTCTCACCTCAATTATCAGGCACTGCCAAAGGCTAACCAAATCAAGAAAACCCCTCACAGGTGTCCTTAAGGCTTGTCTCTATGGGATTCCAGAGCCTATTAAGTTGACAATCAATACTAACCATCATATCTGGTGATTTTGTTCAATCTAAATTAGCCACATACATTTGGATTTTTTACCTGATGCAGAAATGACCATTTATAGATATTATGTGTCATTTAAGCCATACCCTGTATAATTCACTAAAAGACTTGATAGGGAGGGGAGGTGATCAACAGCTATCTAATTGGACTTAAGGCTCTCTCAATGGGAGGGAACTCATGTGTGGCACTGTAAACATAGCCAAATACACATGGCTGGAAAGGTCATAGATCCTAGAGAAAAACCAACTTTTCTCATATCCCCAGGACAATGTGATTTGTTATTATATTCTAAATGTGTATCCTTACATTCACAGACAAGTGTCCCTCTCAGCACTCCTTTAAACCCTTCTTTTTTTTTGCCCCTTTGCAATGTGACTTTGCAGCTCTTCCCATCAAGAACTGCAATCTCTTTCTCCACTCCTTGAAATTTGAGTGTGTCCAGGAGAATTGCTTTAGCCACAGGACAATACAAATATAAGATGAAAACTGAAAAGTAGTGACACATTGGAGCTTCTTTGTTCCCTTTCTCACTGATATTGGGCACTTCCAAAACACCATATGTGGGGGCTGGCTGGAGGGCTGAGTGGGTAAAGGCATTTGTTGCCAAATCTGACAGCCTGAGTTTGATCCCCATGTAAAAGTATAAGGAGAAAACTAACAGAGGTGCCCACAATTGCATTTATGGGAGAGAAAGAGAGAGGAAGGAGGCTAAAAAAACACAAGTGAACAAGGCTAAGGTAGCCTGTTGGATGATGGCGTGTGCCCAAGTCATCCATGTTATCCCAGTAACACCAATCTAACCACCAAATCTGTGGAATGAAGCTATACTATGCCATGCCAGTCTAGATCATTAGACACACCTATATGATCCACACAACTGAGAAACATGTTCACCATATTTTGGGGGGGGTCTTTTCGAGACAGGGACTCCCTGTAGCCCCAGCTGTCCTGGAACTCACTCTGTAGACCAGGCTGGCCTTGAACTCACAAAGATCCGCCTGCCTCTGCCTCCCACGTGCTAGGATCATAGGCGTGCACCACCACGCCTGGCACATGATCACATTTTTAAAGCCATCAAGCATTGTGTATAATTGTTTATGGACATTATTAAATACAGGACATCCTCTAGTTTAATTGTTTTAAATGGTAAAGTACATGCTGTTCAAATTTTATTAATAAAAATTATTTTAACAGTGCATACCACACACATGCATATATATATATATATATATATATATTATATAACTATTTGATTCACTTGCCCTAAAGTATAGACAAGGATGATTAAAGCAGAAATAGAAATAGAAAGCAATATGTAATAACAATAATGAATAAACAATCTTAAAGCTATAATGTTTAAATAGTATGCAACATTTTAGAAATTTCAGGAAAAATAAAATGGAAAGGAAAGTCACAGATGTTTTGAATTAGAAAGGAATTTGGGATTCATATGATTCATGCATTTTGCTTCACAGGTGAGGAAACCGAGACTTAGCAAGGTAAACTGCTTTCTTATGTTTTACAAGCCTTACACGAACTTGAAAAACAAACTTTTCATTGCACTGTGAATGCCTCTTGATTCTAACCCCCAATCATAGGGCAATTTCAGAAACTCAGGGAAATTGAGTTTAGGAATTTTAAATCAGAAAACTGCCTGACACTTAGTAAGAGTTCAACATATGAAAATCACAAAGAGCTAAATGATGTAATGAGCTCACAGCTAGTCCAAGGAGCTCTCTATAAACATGGGCTCAATTCCAAAATTGCACCCTTGTGCTCTTCCTCCAAAATACAGCAAAAAACCTAGAGTAGACACAATTTTGAAAGTGGGGAGGATGGACTCATTCTTATTGGCAATCAGAGATAAAAAGAACTTTGTTAAAGCCTTAGATTTCTTTTCTGCCAAGCACTCCTGATGAAAAAAAAATGTGCGCAGCTGAGATGAAAATCCTCTAGAATTATGCATTCAGCTTATTGCTATAAACCAACCACCTCAAAACTCAGCGGCTTAAAACAACAATTTATCACTTCACACAATTCTCTTGATCTACTGGGGTGTTCTGATGGTGATCTCCCCCGGGACTTATATCTGACTACACAGATCGGCTGTGGACTGGGTTCAACCAGAAAACCTAGCATAGCTGAACTTCTCTCTCCATGTGGGTATTCATCCAAGACCTCCCTATGCAGTGGTAGTCTCAGGGCAGCATTAGATGAGAATAAAGGTTGTAGAGCTCCCATACCAGGTTCTGCTAGTCAAAGCAAGTCACATGGGCAACCCAGACTCAAGGAGTGTGGCAACCAACTCCATTTTTTTGATGAGAAGAAATGCAAATTTCTGCAGCCACCCTTTTGAACCTACCAAAAGCCCTTCTGATCATGTGTTAGGATATCTGTTTTCCGCCACTGCTGAAAGAATCTTCTAGACTATGCAATTAAATCTTTCAACTACACCAAACTCCATTTTTTTTCTGCAGAAACTCTTTTTTTTATCTTTTTGAAACAGGGTCTCCCTGTAGCCCCAGTTGGCCTGGAACTCACTATGTAGACCATGTTGGCCTTAAACTCACAGAAATCTGCCTGCTTCTGCCTCCTAAGTGCTGGGATAAAGGCATGTGCCACCATTAAAGGCTGGCTTAGAAACTATTTTTGCCTTATTTTGATTTTTATTTATTTATTTATTCATGTTTCTTATGCTTTTATTGATGTTTCATGTATTTCAGACATCATTTTTCAATTCAGTTTAGGCATATTCCCTTTTCCCTTCCCCCACGCCCCACCCCAGATCATGCATTCTGCCATAACTGTCCTGCATCTTTCTCTCAGTCTTTTTTTTTTATGCTTAGGAATTCACATTTTCCTCCATTAATTTTATATTACTCTAAAATATGGATGCATACTCTCCACCCATATACAGTAATTACAGAGTCTGAAAATAAGTGGTGGGTGGATTCTAGAGCCTGTTCAGAGATTTACATTATAACAACATGGTTGCTTTCAGATAAACAGAAATATAACAATATGTTGTTGTTCAGCTTGTCTTTCATCTGGGGGATCCACGAATGAGGGAAACCATTCACCATTTGTTTTTCTGGGACTGTGTTATTTCACTTAGCATAATGGCTTCGTGCTCCATCCATTTCAAGCATACTGATAACCTTCCTGTACAAGATGTTGCATTAGGAATTATACCAGTTACCACCATCAGTCATCCCAAAATGATTTTTAGCCACATCATTACCAATACAAACTGTCACAAAAAGAAGTGAAAGAGTTTTTTCAATCTAAAAAGATTTGAGATTTGAATCTGAAAAATGTATCAACAAGAAATGTGGCTAAAGATTTTTAAGCACTGTCTGCTCTTACACAGTAACTGGGTTCAATTCCCAGAACCCACATAGTGGCTAACAAATGTCCATAATTCTAGTTCCAAGGGAATCTGATGCCCCTCTTCTGACCCCATAGACATTGCAAGACACAGATATACTTACATAAAATAATGAATAAAATATTTTATAATCATGAAAAAATAATAATCTTTAGGTGAAGATCTTTTTATACATAAACTATAGTCTGAAACCTCAAATAGGAAATCAGTGTGGAGATTCCTCAAAAAACCAGAAACTGATCTACCATATCAAAACCATACCATTTGATCGAGCCATATTAACTCTCAGGCATACACCCAAAAGATTCTATACCCTACTACAGAAATATCTGCTCATCCACATTCATTGCTGACCTTTTAATAATAGCCAGAAATTGGAAACAATCTAGATGTCCATCAATTAGTGAATGGATAATGAAGGCATGTGGTACATATACACAACGGAATATTATTCAGCTTTTTAAAAAATTATGAAAACTCTCAAGTAAATGGACAGAACTGGAAACAATCATTTTGAAGACTTCTTTTTAAAAATTATTTGCTGAATTTTTGATATTTTCATATATTTTGCTGGTATTTAGGACTCTTCCCCCATCTGCATTTCCCCCATGGCCCCCTAGCCCAATTCAATGTATTCCACTATATATACAAGATGGCCTATAGAGTCTGATTTGTGTCCTCAAATGTCCCTCTGCATGGGTCCATCCACTGGAGCTTGAACAACCTACCACGAGTCCCATCTCTGTAAGAGACTGTCTCTCCCCCTCCCAGTAGCTATCAGGTGCCAAAAGTTGCTTAGGTTAGGTTGAGATTTCTAACCCACTTCCCCATGTCTAATGCTGGAGTTGTTTTTCTGCTTTGAGCTTTCATAGGGCTTGTGTATGCTGTCACCACTGCTGTGAGTTCATATGAGTAACTGAACAGCTGCCTGGAAGACTCAATGGTCATCCACCACCTCTGGCTCTTTTTTTCCTTGTGGTCATCCACCCCCTCTGGCCCTTACAATCTTTCCGCTTCCTCTTCCTCAATGATCTCTGAGCCTTGGGAAGCAGAGGTTTGAAATAGGTGTCCTATTTGTGGATAAGCACTCTGCAGCCTCTTTGTCTCTGCACACTGGCCGGTTGTGGGTTTCTGTGTTAATCACCATTTGCTGCATAAGGAAACCTCTCTGGTTACTGTTGTGAGATGCATTCATCTTATGCGTAGAGGTTGCATTGAAGTGTCACTTGGGGCTAAGCATCTCACAGATACATTCTCTATGCTTGACCAGTCCTGTGACTCTGTAATGGTCTCCATCTGTTGCAAAAGGAAGCTTCTTTGATGAGTGTTAAGAGGTACACTTCTCTGAAATATGAGGATGCATATTCAGAATACAGTAAGAAATTACATTAGTTTAGGCATGTGGCAAAAGTATGTTTCTCTTTAGAATCTATGACCTTTCTAGCTAGATGTATTTGGCTATTGTGTTGGTTTGAATGAGAAGGTTCCCTACAGGCTCCAAGCATTTGAAGGTTTTGTCCCAGTTTGGTGACCCTGTTTTGGGAGGTCTTAGGATTTGTGGCCTTGCTGGAGGAAGCGGGTCACTGGTGGCAGGCTTAGAGAGTTCTGAAGACTTGTGGGAACCCCAGTCTCTCCTCTCTCTCTGCTTTCTGGGCCTGCTTGAAGATGTGAGCCTCTGCTTTCTGCTCCTGTGCTGGCACCTCTTGCTACCATGCCTCCCTGCCATGACAGACTCTAATTCCCCTGGAGCTGTAAACTCAAATAAACTCTTCCTTTTCTAAGTTCCCTTGGTCAGAGCATTTACTCACAGCAACAGAAAAGTGACTAATACAGCTATGTTTACAGTACCACATGTAAGTACCTTCCCATTGAGTGGGGTTTGATTCCAATTAGGCAGCTGTTGTTTACCCCCAAGATAAAAAGGCCACTACTGTACCAATATCCATAGTTTACTGGACCAGCCAGTTATTGAAAATAAAGACTTTCTGGTGGCATATATCACACTGAGCAAATAACAACAACAACAAAAAAAAAGATTACGTATGCTATTTACTAAGAACCATTCTAAGTATTTGATTTTACAGATTTTAAATCATTTCATCCCTCCCTATCTCTATGAATTAAATACAATTAGGTGAACAAACTAAGGCACAAAATACTTGTAAAAGGCATTTTCTAAGTGGAAGATGCAGTTTTGAACCAAAGCATCACTAATCCCTAGAGAAAACTGGGAAAACATGAGGTAAAGACTTAATACCATGGACATGTTAAAAATGCTTATAAACAAATAGGAAACACAAAAGTGCACTACCCCAGATCTGTGAACAGACAATTCACAAAGAGAAATGTAAATGGCCTATAAAACATGAAAAATGGTTCTTCTTGCCAATAAGAACTCTACTGTGATAACTTTTGACTCCTGACCAATTTAGAAAAGGTGAAAAACAAATGATATCCATTGATATCACCTTGCCTGTTGAAAGAGAAATCGTTATATATTCTTCCAAAGCGATTTGGACATCTATCTCTCTCACCTCTCTCTCTCTCTCTCTCTCTCTCTCTCTCTCTCTCTCTCTCCTCTCTCTCTCTCTCTCTCTCTT